>CAUDMG010003786.1:375000-592500 GCA_958450375.1 Homarus gammarus
CAGACTAGATAGAGTAATGCAGAACAAGATGAATATATACAGAGGAGGGTGAGACCAGGTCCACAATGGTCAGGTAATGACCCTACTAATCTTTAAATGGCACACAACGGTTGGTGGTTGGGTCAGATGGGACAGTGACCCGCCCTCTCACCTGATCACAAATCTTCTTAATTACAAAGTTGTCCAGCTTGTACATGCCGTTACTCAAATTCATGTTGAATGCTTCGGTATGTTTAATAAGACTAGATTCTATGATGTTCCTACTATCAATTGAATTACATGGTAATATTGAGGAGGCATTATCCCAGTCAAGTTTGTTGTCTATAGTTAGACCCATGAGTTTGGCAGACTGCACCAGCTGGAGAGGATGGGCACCCACTGTGACTGCTAGAGCTTGCACTGGAGTGGTGGCGGTATTGATGTGCATGATTACGGTTTTGGTGTGGTTGAAGGTGACCTTGTTCCCCATAGTCCATGCCTGTAGCCTGTCCAGGGTGCTTTGGAGCGATGAGTAGTCTGGTGCGGTGTTGTCCACTGAAACCCCCACAGTGCAGTCATCCACGTACTTCCACCTGTGAGGAGTGTCCGATTGAGCGTCGTTGATCAGGATGAGGAAGCACAGTGGTCCCATCTTGGTCCCCTGGGGAACACCGCAGGTGAGGTGTTGGAATGTAGAGACTAAGCCCTGATACCTCACTGCCTGGCGACGTCCACTCAAGAAATTAGTGAGCCATGAGACCAGGTTGGTGGGCAGCCCTAGTGCAATAGCCTTGTTGATAACAGTGCAGTGATCAACAAGATCAAAGGCCTTCCTGAAGTCCACAAGGGCAACGGCCAGTGATGTCTTACGTTTTTGCAAGTGTGTGTGTGTGTGTTTTTTTTTCATCCAGCGGCAATCCGCGTATTTGCAAGTCCGTTTACGTTAAACCCGCGTATGTTAAGAGCCAAATGTAGTGATAAACAAATTACTGTATACAGTGGTCCCTCGGTTAACGAGCGCAATTCGTTCCAGAAGGTTGCTCGTTAACCGAAAAACTGGTTAACCTAACCATTGTTTCAATGGGTGTTTGGGTAATTGGTTCCAGCTCACCGAAAATTGCATAAAGTCAACAAAAAAGGTAGTAAAGTACACTTACTTTGAGGTGTGTATGTAGAAGGCTCCTGGATGATGATGATGATGGGAATTTGAAGTGGGAGGTGGAGGAGAAGGGAGAAGAGAAGGAAGTGGAGGTGGAGGAGAAGCATTTTACTGCTTCTTGGAAGGCGAGTCATCTTCCATGAAAATGTCAGGAACCTCTGGACTGACAGATTCTCCACCAGGAACATCCTCTCTCCTTCTTGAAGTGTAAGGCTGAGGGCTGGCATCTTCTTTCCTCTGCCTTTTACTGAAGAAAGTGTCAATTTTTGTCTGTGGGGCATCACTCCTCCTCATCATTAACTCATGTTTAAAGAAGGAGACCATTGTGTCCTCAACATGACACAAATTTAGTTCAGATTTTTCCACATCTTGGTGCCTTGAAGCTAGTTTCCTGACCTTCTCCCAGTAGTGAATAACATCTTTCAACTCTGAAGTTGACATATGGTCATCACTTTCCTTTTCCTCCTCACCATTGTCAGCCTCTAACATCTCATCTAGTTGCTGCAAGTCTTCAGGAGTAAGTTCCTGTTCATGAGACATCACAAGCTCTTCTACATCATCCTCTTTACTTCAAGGCCCATTGACTGACCAATGGACACAATCTTCTGGTGCAACTCTGTTTCATCCTGAAATCCCTCAAAATCATGGACTACTGATGGCCACAGTGCTTTCCATGAAGAATTGAGGGATCTAGTGGAGACTTCTTGCCATGAGGACACAATCAATTTTACAGCCTCCAGGATGTTAAATTGTCTTCCAGAACTGTGCCAGTGTTAGTTCAGGATCGGTGGAAGTTGCCTGATGACACCTCCTGAACATTTTCTTCATGTACAACTTCTTGAAGTTGCTGATCACATTCTGGTCCATTGGCTGTATGATTGATGGAGTGTTGAGAGGCAAAAAACAACACTTTGACGAGGTCAAATTGAGACTCCAAAGTTCTGGCAAGTTGAGGGTCATGACCAGAGGCATTATCCATGAGGAGAAGATCCTTTAAAGGGAGTTTATTGGTGGTTAGGTAGCTCCTGGCAGAAGGGCAAAACACCTCAACAGCCCATTCATTAAAGAGCTTTCTTGTTACCCATGCCTTACGGTTGGATTTCCAATAAACTCCAAGCCGTCCTCTTACCACTTTTTGTTGCTTGAACACCCTGGGGTTCTCAGAGTGGTAGACAAGCATAGGCTTCAGTCGGAAATCCCCTGAAGCATTGGCACCAAGTAATTGAGTGAGACGGTCGTTCATTGGTTTATGCCCAGGTAAAGAGGCTTCATCTCTGGTGATGAATGTTCTTTTGGGCATCTTTTTCCAGAACAGCCCAGTTTCGTCTACATTGAACACTTGCTGTGGAAGATAATTTTCTGTATCCATCAGTTCTTTAAACTCCACTAAAAACTTGCTGCTCCTTCCTTATCAGCACTAGCAGCTTCACCATGCCTAACAACACTAAATAAGTCACTTCTTTTCTTAAATTTTTGAACCAGCCTTTGCTGGCCCTAAAATCTTCAAATTCTGTGTCTGAAGAACCAGGTTGATCTGTCTTTAAAGTTCGTAAATCTCCCTGGCTCTTTCACAAATAAATTCAGTAGAAACTGAATCACCTTTCATCTGTTTTTCCCTAATCCAGATGAGAAGCAACCTCTCTGTTTCTGCAATTAGGGATCTACTTTTTAACACTGGTAGATTTGTCTCTCACTTTCACTTCCTTGAATTTGTCTTTCCGTGGAAGAATTGTCGACACAATTGATGTCGACATGCCATATTCTTTGCATAGCACATTTGTTCTTATGCCTTCTTCATGTTTCTTATTAATTTCCTGCTTAACTTGAATTGAAATCGCTTTTCTTGATCTCTTGGGACCCATGCTGGATTCAAACACAATCTCAACACGTGATATTTTAAGTTTAATTGCTGTAAATAAAGAATAGTTTCTTTAAATTAACACTGCACTGCGCTATATATATTGTCAATAGGTAAAATAAATTTCAAAATGACCAATAATTTGCTTGGAAACACAGAAAAAAAGCATTTAGTTGAAGAGAGTCTCAAGCAAGATGTTACCTCCACTGAAAAGACATAGACTGACACTTGTTTGGTGTGTTGACAGGCTGTTTGGCGCTCATAAAACTAGTTTCCTATACTTCAATTATGTTCAATAATTGTTAAAATGACTAAAAAAATTTATATTAAACCTTTAAAATTATTGAATAGTATAAACTTCTTGATATTTACTAAAATTGTAAGGAATTTAAGCCCTAGAACAGATTACTGTATTGGCGGACTAATACTACAGCTGGTGGACCGCCAAATGCAAGCGAAAACATGTTGAGGGGCGCTCGTAAGAAACTCGTTAATCGAGGGATTGCTCGTTAACCGAAGTTAAGAATCTTCAGGAAGGCAAATCGTTAACCGAAATCTCGTTAACTGAGGCGCTCGTTAACCGAGGGATCACTGTATAAACTATGCATTTACCAATGGTGGGCAAAGCTAAACGAAAAGTTTGCTTCGCTAATCTGCTTTCTAAGAAGTTAACTTCGCTAACGCTAAACAGTTAAAAAAATTAGCGGTAGCTAACCGCTAACTTTTATTATATGAATTTAGCTTCTTTTTTTTTTTTTTTTGCTCTAAAACCCTTAAAAACAGACCTAGAGAGCTGAAATTTTCATATGTTGTCTTGTAGCTTAGACATAGAGCTTTCCAAAAAGGTATAGCATGCCAAGATCAGATGATGATCAAGGTGTACACAAATAATTAAATGAACAAATGAAATTAAACATTAGTTTACATTCAAGTTTCAACATATACTTTATTTACTTTACGAAAAGACAAAGTATTAAACGAATCCAAAAACTATAGCACTGTATAGCATAGGTAGCAAATAGCATCATGCCAAGATCAGATGATGATCAACTTATCAAGGTGTACACTGTACACAATTTCACAAATAATTTATTTGCATTCTCATACAACCTATCGGCCTTATTCATTATTCATGTAAATATGCAATACCAACCACATACACATTATACCAGTGCATTTTTATATAACTTATTGTTGGTGTTAGTCATGTAAATAAACAGAAAACACTAAACTAGAAAATTTTGTTTGGCACACACCTTGGATGACATCCTGGTTATGAACTTGTGCAGTACTTAGCATAACCAAATATATTGACACACAAAAATCCTAATTAAATTAATAAATAAATGAGAAATGAAATTATACATTAGTTTACAATTACATTCTATGATTCTTTCAACATACACTGACAGTCTTTATTTACTGTAAATGCTGCTCAGCTGCTGCAGCGCGGCGTAGACAAATCATGTCTTGTCACATTTACACGTACTAACACGCAGTCAGCCAAGCGTGCCTGACTGGCTGTTGGAGACACGCGTCGCGGCGTCACACGCTTACAACAGACAGGAACAAACGTATAAATTTTTTTCGCGGACTTAAGTTAACGGAACTAAATTTAGCAGAAGCTAATTGGTCCGAGAAAGTTTGCTTCGCTAATTTGCGGTTAGCGGAACCGTGCCCACCACTGGCATTTACCTATGATAACATAATAAGAAACATTGTATCATTACTAGAGTGAATTAAATAATTTTCCCATAAGCAACAATTGTCAACTCTGTTTGTTTCCCACCTCCTCTGGCACCTGTGTCCAAGCAATTGACGGGTCAAGCAGTGCCCACGGGCCTAAACTGTTCTTTGCTCTGGTTTGGGAATGTTTCTTAGGGAAACTTCTAGGAGGCTTTTTTGGTAGTAGGCAGCTATCAAATAGGGAGGCACTACTGCCTGGGAAGATATTGGAAGCATAATGTATTGTCTAATGGTAGACCTGCTGCCATATGGCATCACGCAAAATCGTGACCAAGTCCCAGGTTGGTGATCTGTCTTTCTGCCTCATTTACACACAATTGTAGGGTCTCAATTGTTTCTCTTACTATTGACACCACAACATACATATATTATTTCAGGTATTATTATTATTGCAGTGTTGTTATTATTATTATTATTATTGTTGGCATCATTATTATTTTATTTTTTATTTTAAATTTTACTTATCTGAATTATTATCATTATTATTATTACATCCTCCCCCCCCCCCCCCCCCCCCCCCAAGGCCCCAATGTGGTTTCACTCACCTGTGCCTGGGTGGGCTAATCCGGATTTCCCGGGTCCGGATCTTCGAGGGTTTACTGTATAATTCAATAATAATAAGGTCAAGGAGATGGGACGCCATTGTTGTTGTCAGTGTTTACACCCATAATGTCGGTTATCCATCTGAAACAAGAAAATATGACCCTGTTTGTTGCTATAGTAAAATTAATGTAAAAGAATGTGGATGTTTTAATTACTGTTATTTAATGTACAGTAGAAGTAACCACTGATGATATAAAGAAAAAAAAGTGAGACTGATAGTGGAACACCAACGTATACGTGCGCACCCATGGAAACATAGCATCATTTATCCTATTAAGAATATGTATAAAAGTCATTATTGTTTATTACTGGATATTGAATTAATGTTTATGTATGCAAAATGAGCAGTGCATTTCATTAATATCACTGTACATAGAATATTAAAACACACAAGACGGCATTGTTTTCATTAGTGTTTACACCTGTGACGATGGTTCTACATATAAAACTGAAGAAAGTAAGACACTGGTTGTACCTGTAGTAAAATTAATGTAAAAGCAAAAAATATGTATACGTATTTTAATTAATGTTATTTAATGTTAATAAATAAAACAATAAAAGTAGCTAACCAATAATGATTAAGTAAAAAGACGAGATGGATTGCGCAACGCCAATGTATGTAAGTGCGTACATGTGAAAACATATCATCATTTCTCTACATAAGAATGTGAAAGCAGCACTTATTATTGTTCATATATATTTTAAATAAATATTTACGAATGTAAAACAAAAATTATACTCGCTAATGGTGGTAAAGTCTAAAACATAAGGACAGCCAATGATGATGTGCGAGTTTTTACTCAGATGACGAAGTTCCTAACGCCCACATTATTAAACGACATATTCCCTCTCTGACGAAGAGTCTTCTTGAAGGGATTGATCGTTCAAGCAGTATTTTGAATTGCTCGAACCTCTTCCCCTTCGTGTGGGACCAAGGACCAAGTTTGGTAATACTGTCCACTTAGCTGATGCATTATGGGTCATCTTTTCGCTGATGCATTATGGGTAGTCTTACTCGTGTGTGTTTGTTTACAATACAAATGCTGGTGCTAAAATTAAGACTACTGTACTCTCATCATGAACATGAAGCTGCAAGTCATTGGTATTGATGTGGACCAGTTATTCCATTTAATGAATGAGGACCACAGTTACTATGTTCAAATCATGCCTTCCACAAATCTTGTGCCTGAGATTAGCTGTAAAAATCCTGCACCAGAGCCTGCCTGCAACAGAGGCCATGACATACCATTGCAAGACAAATTTGCAACCTGGCCCCTCCACCTCCTCTCAGAAAAAGAGAACGTCATTATTTGATGAAAACCTGTATGCCCCACCCAATAGGAAAAATATAATCATTAAAGAGCAAGACAGTACTGTGATTTACTATCTAACTATTCTTTAAATGAGTACCTAATACTACATATCTATGATTCACTACCTAACTACTACTATGATTTATTAAAACAACAAAACTAAGTGAATCATGCATCAGATAATCGAGTAACAAGTAAATTTCAGTGTTTCTCAATGCTCACTCACACAAAGGAACTTGTGGTAGTTGCTTTTACTAAATTTGGCTCTGATTTCATAAACATTGCAAAGGATATTCAGTTGAATTTCATGAGAGAGTTTATTTTTTTTTATTGTATAATGTTAAACATTTTTGTTGCATCAATATTTATTCCCACTCAGTTGGTTACTAAATTTTTGTTCTGTATAGCAGTAATTGACTGAATATATAGGTTAGTTATAGATTTTGTAATGTCAAATTTCATGGTACATTTTATTCTAAATTTACTATAAATTGCATAATTACATCGTTGCAGACTCCTGATTATAACTAATGTTTAAGTTAACAAAAGTGTGATATGTAACAAATAAATACATTTTACAGAGACAAATATTTATTTTGCCTAAAAATATTACAAATATGAATTTGAAGTACTGTACAGTATATGCATGTTGTAAGTCTATTGAAAATGTAATTTATGTACACTTACTTCAAAATTAAATATGAACATGATAGAATAAAGAACTGTGTATATATACAGGTAGTCGTCGACTTACGACCTATGCGACTTACGTCCGTTCGACTTTACGACCGGCGGTACGACAGTTTTGGCCCCAGCCTCCTGACGCTGCCGGGAGCTGGAGCCGCGCGCATCCCCGCGCTCAATTACAAACACGCTCGCTGGTACAGCACACTTCCCTCCGTGTCTGTTTGCCTTGTGCCTTTCTTTTGTCTCGGAAATTTTTCTTGAACCACCACCCCCCCCAAGATGTCTACCAAGAGGAAACTGTCTTCATCTACTCCTCAACCTGCCAAGAAGCAAAGAAAGGCCATTGATTTAAACACTAAAATGATGGTGATTAAACAGCACGAAGGGGGTAAGAAAGTGAATGAGATTGCACGTGATCTGACGCTATCACACTCTACTGTGTCGACGATTTTGAAGGATAAAGAAAGGATTCGTGAAGCTGTGAAAGGTTCTGCACCCATGCAAGCGACAGTTATAACGAAGCAACGGACTGGGCCTCTCCACGAAATGGAGAAATTACTTTACATTTGGATGGAAGATCAGATCCAGAAACGGACACCGTTAAGCCTTTTTACTGTGCAGACGAAGGCTAGAAGTCTATTTCAGACTTTGAAGGAGCGCGCCGGAGAAGACTACAGTCAAGAATTTGCAGCAAGTACTGGCTGGTTCAAGAGATTCAAGAAAAGATTTCAATTTCATAATGTTCGAGTGACTGGGGAAGCAGCGAGTGCAGACGAGGAAGGAGCACGCAAGTTTGTTGACAGTCTGGATGAATTAATTACGGATGAGGGATATCTAGCAGAGCAGATATTTAATGTGGATGAAACGGGATTGTATTGGAAACGGATGCCAGAACGCACTTACATCCAAAAAGAAGCCAAAAGCATGTCTGGATTTAAAGCATTTAAGGATAGGCTTACTCTGCTGCTTGGCGGGAACATCGCGGGGTTTAAGCTGAAACCTTTCCTAATCTTCCATTCAGAAAACCCGCGGGCGTTGAAAAATGTAAACAAGCACACGCTGCCCGTTTACTTTCGTTCTAACCGTAAAGCATGGATGACACAGGCACTGTTTGAAGACTGGTTTGTAAATTGTTTTATTCCTCAAGCTCGTGAATATTGTTTGACGAAAGAAATTCCTTTCAAGATTTTATTGCTACTGGACAATGCGCCTGGACATCCACCTCATCTATCAGATATTCATCCGGACGTGAAAGTGATTTTTATGCCGCCAAACACGACTTCAATTTTGCAGCCTATGGACCAAGGTTCAATTGCTACTTTCAAGGCTATCTATCTCCGAACCACCTTTGCCCAAGCCATAGCCGCTATAGATGCCGACCCAGAACTATCGTTGCGTGACTTTTGGAAACAGTACAACATTCTTATGGGTATCAAGAATCTGGCAAACGCCTGGGAGGCTGTGACGGAGAAGTGCATGAATGGCATCTGGAAAAAGTGTGTTAAGCGCTATGTTCATACTTTTGCAGGATTTGACAGTGAAAATGAGCTTGAAGTTATTCGGGAAAAAATAGTAAAACTGGCAAAAGATCTTTCTTTGGAATGTGAAGTGGAAGATGTTGAGGAGTTGCTAGACCAAGAATCAGAGGAACTTACAAATGAAGAGCTAATCGAATTGGAAGAAGAAAATGTAGCAGAAGAAGAAAGGAGAGAAGCAGCGGATAACGAAGAGGAGGAGGAGCCACAAAGGACGTTCACCACTAAGGGATTATCAGAAGGTTTATCTCTACTGAATAAACTTCTTGCCCATTTTGAAGGAATGGACCCAAACATTGAACGATTTGCAAGGATTGAGCGGATGGCACGCAATTCGTTTCGTCCATATCAAGAAATTTACGAGGAGAAGAAGAAACGAACAATTCAGACAAAGCTCACCATGTTCATGAAAAAAACAACTCCTCCGGCTACCCCAAAGGCTGCCCCAGCTGACGACCCCGACGATCCACAGCCAAGCACCAGCGGCCAATAAGATGTTTTTTGTATGTTTGTATGTTTTGCAACTAAAATGTTTTATATGTTTTGCACCTGTATTTTTTTTTTTTTTGTATGTTGTGTAAATAATAAATCAATTGTACTGTAATATGCAGTGATTTACTTAAACCTGACGACCGTAACAATAATGAACAAAGAAAATGTTGATAAAATATGACTTAAAGATGATTACACATTATAATATACGTAAGGTAATTATAACATAGGCCGACTTACGACCAGATCAACTTACGACCGGTTGGCCGTAACCAATCTCGGTCGTAAGTCGACGACTACCTGTATGTACAGTCAACCCTCACTTTACGAGGTTAATGTAACCCGCAGGGTCCCGCGGAAAGTGAGGAACACGTAAAGTGAATAACATAACATATGGGATTAATTGAAATAGAGTCCGAGCCGACCCCCAAACTCCACTTTTTGACGACACACAACTTTGTTATAGTAAAAATTTTATCTTAACTTTATGATGGTATGAAAAAACAAGTAAGATAGAAGAGGTTAGGTTAGGGAAAATAAAGGTTAACATAGGAAAAATAAAGGTTAGGTTAGGAAAACTAAAAGTTATGTGGAACACGTACGTTAGTGGGAGAGATGGGTCGGCATACGGGGATGGAGGCTGGTTCCGAGGCAGAGGGCAGATTACTGGCCCTCAGGTGAATCACCATTACTAGGTGAATCACCATCACTCTCACTTACAGTTGTCAGGGCTTCCCTGACAAATCTCTCAAAGTCATCTTCACTGTCACTATCACTGGCTTGGGCTGGCTATGGTGGGTTGCGGGCGAAGAAATCTGTTATGCTTTGCTGACGGCTGGTGTTGATGATGTCGGGATACACCTTGATGTAGGGCTCCATAGTCTGCAACAGCTGGGTAGTGAAGATTTCATACCTGTTTCCGTCAGGGTCGTCGGAAAGGAGGAGCTTGGCTTTCTCGATACACTCGATGGCACCCCTAACATTACTATGGGATAAGTGTTGTTCTTCTTGGGATGACGCACCAACTGCCTCTTCACTGACGTCGTCGTCATCATCATCATCTACCATCTCGTCGGTAGTCACATCAGGATCCCTTATCACCTCCAGGATGTCGTCGTTGGTGGTCTCGGAGAAGCCTGGAACTGTAACAGTCTGCGCAGCTTCTCTGGCAAGGTCCACTGCTACTGCATCAGTCTGAACCTCACCAGTCACAGATTGACTCCTCCTCTCACCTGGTATTCCATGCAACACATGTCTCCATGCGTGACGAATTGTAGCAATAGACAGCTGATCCCATGACTCCACCAAGAAGTCCACAGCTTTCTTGATGTTAAATACTCTCCAGAATTGTTTGAACAGTATTTTTTGCTGTGCCAACTGTTGATCCTCATCTTCTTCGGTCTTGCTATTGGTGGTGGTGTCACTCAGGTTGTGCAACTCTTCCCTGGTGTTGGTGTAGTCGTTCAGGAGTTTGAATTTTTTCGTAGAGAATGCAGCTTTTACATTACAGATTAACTCTTGGTCCATGGGCTGTAAGATAGACGAAGTGTTGGGAGGAAGGAAGACCACTTTTACGTTTGGGTGACGATCTAACAGTAGGGGCGAGTGTCCTGGTGCGTTGTCCAGCAGCAACAAAATCTTGAATGGCACATTCTGTCGCTCACAGAATTTCTTTACATCGGGAACAAAACAGTCATCAAACCAGGAGAGGGACAGTGTAGAGAACATCCACGCCTTACGTGCGGTCAGCCAGTGGACATTTAGCTTGGTCATGTCCATGGTTTTGTAGGCGTGCGGCTTGCGTGCTGTGTGGATCACCGATAACTTGAGCTTACTGGTACCGGAGGCATTGGTGGTAAACAGGACGGTGATGCGTTCCTTCTGCATCTTCCAGCCCCGAATCTTGCTGGCATTCTTTACAACGAAGGACTTGGAAGGTAGCCTTTTCCAGAAAAGACCAGATTCGTCCATGTTAAACACCTGGTCGTCACTGTACTGTCCTTCCTCCATAATCTCACGTAAAAACGGAGGAAATTCCCTAGCCGCAGCACGGTCAGCACTCTCTTCTTCACCACCAATGTTTATATTGGTGATCTTTTTCTGGATCTTAAACCTCTGTAACCACCCAGAGGAAGCATTAAAGGGTTTGGGCTCTGTAGTTCCCATCTTTCGTGCCACTGCAATGTACAGTTCACGTGCGTAGTCCTTAACAAAGCGCGTGTCGACCGCCATGTTCCATCGTGCCTGACGCACCAAGTACCTCAGAAGTAATTTTTCTGTCTTGAGAAGCACCTGGTTGTGAAAATACTTGATCATAGAAGCACCTGTAGACTTTGTGATCTTCATGTGCTCCTTTATCTTGGCTGCATCCTTCTTTATAGTTCGAATCGTAGATTCATTCACACCATGCTGGCGCGCCAAATCAACCTGCCTTGTTCCTTTCTCCAACTCTTGGATGATGGTATACTTCACCTCGTAGCTTAAGGAACGTCGTGTCTTCTTTGGCTTAGTGCCGCTGGGTCCAGTTAAGGAAAGGTTTCTCTCTGGGGGTGGTGGTCCGGCGGAATCCATTTTAGAGAACAATGGATGCACTTTTACACGGTCTGGCGTGGAGGGATAAAACTGGCGCAGCTAGGTCAAGGATCATCTTTCCTCCCTCCCTCCCCCGGGTGGACACGTCATAATACTTTAAGCCAATTACAGCTAGCAGCAGAGGGGGGTAGGGATGCATGGCCAATCACAGTCTGATACGTCATATGACGTAAGTGATAACGCAACAAAGACACACACTGCGCAACCTTACCGCGCGGCTTGCCCAAGCGGAGGGAGGAGGAGGAGGGAGAGGCGAGGAGCACAGGCAGGCGGGTGGGGCGAATCTAAAAATAGCGTCACGCCGGTGGGACTGCGTAAAGTGAGGGTTGACTGTACAGTATAAACCTCTGCATGCAGTAACTCCATATGGACCTTAACATCAATACATAAAATAAAGGTCACTTTGATAGACAACACATTTAAAACATCAACTACAGTATTTATATCATGAAACAAGCTGACACAGGTTTGAGACACATCATAACAGTGTTTGAGCTGATCTTTGGTGGCTTAAAGTGGCCATGCAATGTATTGCAATTGGAACTGTACAGTACAGTCATCCCTTGGTTATCACGCCTAATTGGGACCGCGCCGAGTGCGTGATAATGAAAAACACGAGAATGAAAGTACAGAACCTATGGGATTTATTCTAATTGGTTCCAGTCACCCAAGACCCAACCCCAATTTTCCCATTTCACAACCATTTTGACCCACTAAAGATAAAGGTATGGTAAATATCAGAAACACACACAGGCATGGCTAGGTTTATTACAAAGTGATGAAAAGGGTACGCTTAATACTGTAGTCCACAAAACATGTAGCCATACTTTCTTTATTTGATTCCCCCATCTGAGGGGTCTGTTTTCTCATCGCTTCATGATGCCCGAGTCCTCCGTTTTCTCTCAATCTTAGAGTGCACCCGAGACTTCGTTATTCCTTAGTAATGAGACAGAATTTGAAATTGCAACTGGGGTTGCAATTGTTGAGGCAACTTAGATATGTCTGATTACAGTTGGAACATTCAAGATCCATTGTGAGTGATGTTGGAAGCCTCAACTGTCTTTATGGTTGGTAAAACTTGTCAAGTATGTCAGTATGAGTGGCATGTGTGAGTGCTTGTGTTTGCACAACCGCTTTCAAGTTTTGTTACCTCCATCCATTTTCATCCAGCAAATGTGTTGTTGTCAATTTGTAGGTGAAAGATTTTATCCTCAATAGATGTAGGTGAAGCAAGGGGGTAACAATACACCTGGAGGCAACTGCGTGATGACTAAATTCTCAGCCTGAAAAATGCGCTATAACAACAGGTGTGCAGATTTTGAAGAAGGTGTGATAACGAAAATCGCGATAACCAAGGGATGACTACTGAAAAATGCAGTATCAGGTAGTACTTAGAAGCCTTTATAAATGTGTACATTTATTATTTCAAGCAAAATACTAAACCGTTTGAATGATATAATTTTACATAGTGATCCCTCGGTTAACGAACGCCTCGGTTAACGAAATTTCGGTTGACGAATTACCTTCCATAAGAATCTTCAACTCGATTAACGAACAAAAATTCGGTTAACGAAATCCTTACAAAATCGTGTCAACATGTTTTCACCTGCTCACCAGCTGGAGTATTAGTCCGCCAATACAGTAATCGGTTTTAGGGTTTAAATTCGTTACCATTTGAGTAAATATCAAGAAGGTTGTACTATTCAATAATTTTCCAAGTCTTGTATTAAAATTTTTAGTCATTTTAATAATTATTTAACATAATTGAAGTACAGGGAACTAGTTTTTAGTGCGCCAAACAGCCACTTGACTCACCCAGTGGAGGTAGCATCTTGCTTGAGACACTCTTGAACATACAGTAAACTATTTTTACGTTTTTACAGTACAATTATTGGTCATTCTGAAATTTATTTTACGTATTGACAATACAGTGACCCCTCGGTTAACGAACTCAATCCATTCCAGAAGGTCGTTCGTTAACCCAAAAGTTCGTTAACCGAAACCATTGTTTCAATGGGTTTTTGGATAATTGGTTCCAGCTCACCGAAAATTTCCTAAATTCAACAAAAATGGTAGAAAAGTTCACTTTCTTTGAGGTGTGTATGTAGAAGGCTCCTGGATGATGATGATGATGATGATGGGATTTAGAATGGGGGTGGAGGAGAAGGAAGAAGAGAAGGCATTGGGGTGGAAGAGAAGTCACCCTATGGCGCCATTTCACCCATAAAATTTTAGCTCTCTTGGTGTAATTCAAGATTATTTTCTTTAAATCAACACTGCACTGCATTATATATTGTCAATATGTAAAATATATTTCAAAATGACCAATAATTTGCTTGGAAACACAGAAAAAAAGCGTTTAGTTGAAGAGAGTCTCAAGCAAGATGTTACCTCCAGTGAAAACAGAGAGAGACTAACGCCTGTTTGCTGTGTTAAGAGGCTGGATGCCGCGCATTGAACTAGTCACTTTACCTTCAATTATGTTCAATAATTGTTAAAATGACTAAAAAATTTAATATTAAACTTTTAAAATTATTGATATTTACTAAAATAGTAAGGAATTTAAGCCCTAGAACCGATTAATGTATTGGCGGACTGATACTAAAGCTGGTTGCCCGGTCAGTGCAAGCGAAAACATGTTGAGTTCGGTTCTTAAGAAATTCGTTATCCGAATTTTTGTTCGTTAACCGAATTGAAGATCCTTATGGGAGGTAGTTCGTTAACCGAAATTTCGTTAACCGAGGCGTTCGTTAAACGAGGGGTCACTGTATATAGTGCAGTGCAGTGTTGATTTAAAGAAAATAATCTTGAATTGCACCAAGTGAACTTTAAATTTTATGGGTGAAATGGCGGCATGAAGCATGGGGTGACTTCTCTTCCACCCTCACTTCTAATTCCCATCATCAACCAGGAGCCTTCTACATGCACACCTCAAAGTAAGTGTACTTTACTGCATTTATTTTTAGTTTGTATGCAATTTTCGGTGGGGTGGAACCAATTACCCAAAATTCCATTGAAACAATGGTTTCAGTTAACGAACGACCTTCTCGAACGAATTGTGTTCGTTAACCGAGGGACCACTGTATACTGTACAGTACTGTACTGTGGTATATTTTTCTTTAGTCATGCCAGTGTAATCCCTTTTTAATTTTGTTTGAATTGGAATACTGTTTCAAGTTGTACTGTGATAATGTTTGGAGGAAATAAAATGTGTTATTTAAAGCCAAAAAATTTATTGGAAAATAACCTTGATAATAAAATCTATTATCTAAAACAGTTTTTTTTACCAAACCAATAATGCCTCCATTTACCCTTACTTTGCGTAACCTGATCTTAACTTACAAATATTGGTACAGGTTGTACCTCTCTAGTCCGGCAACCTCGGGACCTGACCGGTGCCGGACCATGGAAATTCACCCTTTTCCTGGATAGATAGTGACTTGTGCTTATGCCTGGAAGCACTAGCACCAATTTCTCTGCGTCATGGTCTCTTTGAAGACATATTGAAGGGTTAAATGTCGTATAGTAGCTTTTCAAATTTCACGAGTTTTTAATTCTTTAACCTATTTTATTGGAACACACAAAAAAATAAATAACTAAAAATTTTGACGGCGGAAACTTGAAGATTCTTATGGAAGGTAATTCGTTAACCGAAGCGTTCGTTTACCGAGGGACCATTGTATTATATTTAAGATACGTTTTCTATTCATATATAACTAGTTTGAACATTCGGGATAAGTCTTTCGGGTGCTTACCCACACCCGAGGACTTATCCCAAACTTTCCAATAATATTGTTGGACTACCAAATGGTAACCCGACGAAATTTGGTTTAAAAAAAAAAGGGGATTACAGCTTGGAGGGCGCGTTCGGGTTACTATTAAGTAACCCGAATGTTAAAAAAAATAGCTGATTGTGGTAAGCCGATCAGCTGTTTGCACTTTGTAAACAAATGAGTATGAAATGACTCGTGGTGTTCAGTGTGGGATTTTTTTTTTCAGGTGTTTGGCCATCGTTGTTGTTAGTGATCGTGCTGTGTATTGACAAAATTTTTGTTTCTCATTCCCTTTAAAATGGCTGGCAAGAGTAAAAGTGGGAGTTCTCGTGGTGCTGATAAGAAAGAGAGACACCCATTTCACGCGACCTTGGGTTCTCTCACTCGACGGAATCAGCACTTTTGAAGGACAAGGAACGAATTCATGAGGTAGTCAAAGGATCAGCACCTATAAAGGGAACAATAATAACGAAAAAAAGACAAGGTCCTCTTCGTGAGATGGAAAAATTACTTGTGATGTGGATGGAAGATCAGCTGCAAATGCATGTGCCCTTTAGCCTTCTAACCATTCAGGCTAAGGCAAGAAGCCTTTTCCAAAGCCTGAAAGAGCAGGCAGGAGATGAGTGCGACCAAAACTTCACAGCAAGTCATTGGTGGTTCCAAAGGTTTAAGAAACGTTGCAGTTTGCACAGTGTAAAGGTGAGAAGCAGCAAGTGCTGATGTGGGTGCTGCTGAAGCTTTTAAGGAGCTAGTGCGTGTCATCGTGGAGGGATATTATTTGCCTGAGCAATTATTTAATGTGGATGAAACTGGCTTATTCTGGAAGCGCATGCCAGAACGGATATACATCCACAAAGAGGCGAAAACCATGCCGGGATTCAAGGCAATTACACTTCTGTTGGGGGGGGGGGGGGGGGGGGGAATGTAGCTGATTTCAAGGTAAAAATTTTCATGATATATCATACAGAGAACAAAAGGGCAGCACCCTAACACTCACCACCACCACTAACACTCACCACCACCACTAACACTCACCACCACTAACACTCACCACCACTAACACTCGCCACCACCAACACTCACCACCACCACCACTCACCACCACCACTCACCACCACTAACACTCGCCACCACCACCACTAACACTCACCACCACCACCACTAACACTCACCACCACTAACACTCACCACCACCACCACTAACACTCACCACCACCACTCACCACCACCACCACCACTCACCACCACCACCACCACTCACCACCACCACTAACACTCACCACCACCACCACCACTAACACTCACCACCACCACCACCACTAACACTCACCACCACCACCACCACTAACACTCACCACCACCACCACCACTAACACTCACCACCACCACCACTAACACTCACCACCACCACTAACACTCACCACCACCACTAACACTCACCACCACCACTAACACTCACCACCACCACTAACACTCACCACCACCACCACCACCACTAACACTCACCACCACCACCACCACCACTAACACTCACCACCACCAACACTCACCACCACCAACACTCACCACCACTAACACTCACCACCACTAACACTCACCACCACTAACACTCACCACCACCACCACCACCACTAACACTCACCACCACCACTAACACTCACCACCACCACCACTAACACTCACCACCACCACCACCACCACTAACACTCACCACCACCACCACCACCACCACCACTAACACTCACCACCACCACCACTAACACTCACCACCACCACCACTAACACTCACCACCACCACTAACACTCACCACCACCACCAACACTCACCACCACCACCAACACTCACCACCACTAACACTCACCACCACCACTAACACTCACCACCACTAACACTCACCACCACCAACACTCACCACCACCACCACTAACACTCACCACCACCACCACTAACACTCACCACCACCACCACTAACACTCACCACCACTAACACTCACCACCACCACCACTAACACTCACCACCACTAACACTCACCACCACCACCACTAACACTCACCACCACTAACACTCACCACCACCACCACTAACACTCACCACCACTAACACTCACCACCACCACCACTAACACTCACCACCACCACTAACACTCACCACCACCACCACTAACACTCACCACCACCACTAACACTCACCACTACCACCACCACTAACACTCACCACCACCACCACTAACACTCACCACCACCACCAACACTCACCACCACTAACACTCACCACCACCACTAACACTCACCACCACCACTAACACTCACCACCACCACCACCACTAACACTCACCACCACCACTAACACTCACCACCACCACCACCACTAACACTCACCACCACCACTAACACTCACCACCACCACCACCACCACTAACACTCACCACCACCACCACTAACACTCACCACCACCACCACCACCACTAACACTCACCACCACCACCACTAACACTCACCACCACCACCACCACTAACACTCACCACCACCACCACCACCACTAACACTCACCACCACCACCACCACTAACACTCACCACCACCACTAACACTCACCACCACCACCACCACCACTAACACTCACCACCACCACTAACACTCACCACCACCACTAACACTCACCACCACCACCACCACCACCACTAACACTCACCACCACCACCACTAACACTCACCACCACCACCACCACCACTAACACTCACCACCACCACCACCAACACTCACCACCACCACCACCACTAACACTCACCACCACCAACACTCACCACCACCACCACCACTAACACTCACCACCACCACCACCACTAACACTCACCACCACCACCACCACTAACACTCACCACCACCACCACCACCACTAACACTCACCACCACCACCACCACCACTAACACTCACCACCACCACTAACACTCACCACCACCACCACCACCACTAACACTCACCACCACCACTAACACTCACCACCACCACTAACACTCACCACCACCACTAACACTCACCACCACCACCACCACTAACACTCACCACCACCACCACCACTAACACTCACCACCACCACTAACACTCACCACCACCACCACCACTAACACTCACCACCACCACCACTAACACTCACCACCACCACTAACACTCACCACCACCACTAACACTCACCACCACCACCACACTAACACTCACCACCACCACCACTAACACTCACCACCACCACCACTAACACTCACCACCACCACCACTAACACTCACCACCACCACTAACACTCACCACCACCACCACTAACACTCACCACCACCACCACTAACACTCACCACCACCACCACTAACACTCACCACCACCACTAACACTCACCACCACCACCACTAACACTCACCACCACCACCACTAACACTCACCACCACCATTAACACTCACCACCACCATTAACACTCACCACCACTAGCACTCACCACCGCCACTAACACTCACCACCGCCACTAACACTCACCACCGCCACTAACACTCACCACCACCACTAACACTCAGCACCACCACTAACACTCACCACCACCACTAACACTCACCACCACCACCACTAACACTCACCACCACCACCACTAACACTCACCACCACCACCACTAACACTCACCACCACCACCACCACTAACACTCACCACCACCACTAACACTCACCACCACCACTAACATTCACCACCACCACTAACACTCACCACCAATCACCACCACCACCACCAATCACCACCACCACCAATCACCACCACCACCACCAATCACCACCACCACCACCAATCACCACCACCACCAATCACCACCACCACCAATCACCACCACCACCACCAATCACCACCACTACCACCACCACCAATCACCACCACCACCAATCACTACCACCACCAATCACCACCACCACCAATCACCACCACCAATCACCACCACCACCACCAATCACCACCACCACCACCAATCACCACCACCAATCACCACCACCAATCACCACCACCACCAATCACCACCAAATTCACCACCACCAACACCACCACCACCAATCACCACCACCACCACCAATCACCACCACCAACACCACCAACACCATCACCTATTACTACTACAGCGTACTGTACTTTGCTGTCACTTGGAATCGAGTATGACGATCTTCCAGCTATGATACAATGATATGAGTTATTAATGCTGTTACCTCTAATGGTGAGTTTAAAGGTGACTCGAGAGGCCGATACGGGACCGGCAGGGCTGTTCCCAGATGTTGCTCGTGTGGAGGGCTACATTTAGTGCGGGAGCCGCAGCAGCGTTATTCCGGTGTTGGTGTTTATCTGCCTAGGTATGCAGTTGGGCTAACTCGAAGGTATTGACATCATCTTGTGTGGTGCTCCTCCAAGCGTTACAGTGTGGAGTAATCGTCTCCCAGGTGAGGGGGTCGATTTGTAAATTTTTCAGGTTTGTCTTAAGACTGTCCTTATACCTTTTCAATTGCCAGCCCGAGTTCCGTTTACTATTCGTTAGGTGACTGTAAAGTAGTTGCTTTGGCAGTCTACTGTCGTCCATGTGGGTAACATGGACAGTCCAACATAGTTGCTCATGGATAATGGTAGCCTCGATGCTCCTACAGTTAGTCTCGGCGAGAATACTGGCATTTGTTCTCTCATCTTCCCAGCGAACTCGGAGGATGGAACGTAGACTACGTTGGTGAAAGTTTTCAAGTGCCTTGAGGTGTCTCCTGTATGTGACCCATGTCTCCCTGTCATCTAGCAGGGTAGGGGGGGCCACTGCTCGATATACATGCAACTTTGTAGATAATTTCAGCTCCCTACAGCTGAAGACACGGTTGCGAAGTCTACCAGAGATGCACATCTGAGCCGAACGTGAATCTCTTCATCGATGTCCGCAGTGGTGGACAGGTGGGAGCCGAGATACCGAAAATGGGTAACATTAGAGAGGGTAGTACCGTTAAGCTGGATGGATGTTGGGGGTGTGACTGAATCGGGCAGTTTCAAAGAGAATCCGAGTCATGCGTACATTCACCTCAAGGCCAAAGTGTGTATACGCCTCTGCGTGGGTGTACAGGATCTCCTGTAGGTCGAGTTCAGTGTGAGCAACAAGAGTGCAGTCATCTGAATACAGTACTGAAGTTCAGTAATGGAAGCTGCTGACACCTTTGTTCTTGCCTGGAGTCGTCTTCAGTTGAAAAGACCCCACTTCACCCAGTACTCGATGGCCATCCCACCGGCTAAATTGGCTCTGGCACGAGTAAGGAAGGCAGCCAAGAAAATGGAAGAGAGAGTTGGTGCCAGTACACCTCCTTGTTTTACCCCCGTTTGGATGGGGAAGAACTCAGACTGGGTGCCAATTTGCTGGATACTGCCATTCATGCCATCATGGAGTTGCCTCACAATGGTGATGAATTTTAGGGGGCAGCCAAAACGGCTGAGGGTCCACCAGAGGGCTACCCTGTTGACCGAGTCGATGGCTTTGGTTAGGTCGATGAAGGCCATGTACATGTCACAATGTTCTCTGCACTTTTCCTATATCTGGCGGGCAGCAAAGATCATGTCGGGTGCCACATGATGGTCTAAAGCCACATTGAAATTCTGGGAGGAAGGTTTCCTCCCAGGAGGACTCGGGCAATAATCTTGCCAGCTATGGACAGCAGCGAGATCCCGCGGTAGTTTCGACAGTCTGAACGGTCTCCCTTATTTAAGAGCTTTGGGGCTTTCCTCCTTTTCCCATATATTCTCCAGGAGAGAGTGGAAATGGCTGGTAAGCAGAGGTCCTCCTGGTTTATTCACCTCGGCTGGGATTCCATCAGGCCCTGAGGCTTTGTTATTTTTCATCTGTTTGATGGCAGTAGCTAACTCATCCAGGGATGGAGGATATCTGAGGTGGGTCAGCTCTGGATGCTGAGGGACTTGCTGGGTAGTTAGGACATCCACATCAGTGTTTCGGTTGTGCAGTTTATGGCAGTGCTCTTTCCAGCGCTGAAGGAGGCCTTTATCGTCTTTAATTATGAAGTTACCTTCGGATGAGCGCAGGGGGGCTGTGCCACGTGTGATTGGCCCATAAAATGTTTTGAAGGAATTGAAAAATTAGCTCAATTTGTTCTGATCTGCAAATTTTTGTGTTCGACATGCTTGATTTTTAAACCAATCTTTCTTTAGATTGCGAAGTTCTTGCTGGACCGCTGCTTTCTTCTTGTGGGGGGTATCAGCTTTTGGTCCGAGACTGAGGATTGTTCTGCCAGTCAGTTAAAGCAGCACATTTATCATTGATGAGTACATTGATTGCCGGGTCATTTTCGTCAAACCAGTACTGGTGTATTCTTTCAATCTGCTGAAGGTCTCTCTGCAGGTTTTTGTCATAACAGTATTGAGAATATCCCATTCGGCGCTGGGATTTCGGTTGTTCGTTGGCAGGTTGTTCATCAGTTCATGTTCGAGCTGCTCTTTGAAAGCATTTGCTACCGCTGGATCCTCCAGACGCTTCGTGTTAAACCCTCTTCTGGAGGCTTAGCTCTGACGAACCGATGATCAGTGTTGCAGTGGTCTGAGCCACTCATGGACGGGTGATGAGGACATCCTGGTGATCTCTTTCTCTGACAATGATGTAGTCAATGAGATGCCAGTGTTTGTATCGTGGGTGTTGCCACGAACCCTTGAACTTGTGAGCCTGCCTAAACAAGGTATTGGTGATGGTGAGGTTGTGTGCAGCACACTTGCTGAGGAGGAGTAGGCCCTTGGGATTACACTTAACTAGTTTATTTCTCCCTATGATTCCCTGCCAAATTTCAGCATCTTTACCAACTCTGGCATTGAATTCACCAAGGAGCAAAACTTTATTTTCTCTGGGGATAAAGGTTATCATTGTCAAGGTCGGCATAAAAGGCCTCCTTGTTGTCATCCTCTGCATCCAGTATTGGGGCGTATGCACTGATGAAAAAGGCATGAAGTGAGTGATTCAATGGGACTCAGAGTGTCATGAGGCACTTGTTGATCCCAATAGGCATTTCAGTTAGCCTGTGTAGGATGCGTTAGCGGATGGCAACGCCAACTCCATAAACACAGTTTCTCTCCGCAGCAGGCTTGCCCTTCCAGAAGAAGGTATAGCCAGACCCCCGTTCTGTGAGTTGACCCTCGTCTGGGAGCCGACTCACTAATGGCTGCTATGTCGATGTTATACCTAGCCAACTCTTGCCACAAGAGCAGTTCTTCTTTCAGGACGCTCATTTGTGCCAGTATCCAGAAGGGGCCTGACATTCCATTCAGCGACCAGAAGAGGTTGTAATTTTAATTGTGTTTTTGACTGCATAAAGATGACCTCTCTGGGTGCGGTTGCCCAGTCAGGTTGTTTTTTTAGGCAGGCTATGTTTACGACACCTTTTCTAGTCCCCTCCCCAAGTGGGGTGAGCAGAGTGGCTCTTCGAAAGAGCTGCTCAGTCGCACAGACAGGACCGGATTGCACTGCTGCCTAGATCCCAGTGCATAACTGACAATCTTATCTGTGCTGCACATGTGCAGAGTTGTGACTAGAGACTCCCTTCAGGCATCTCTGCCTGTCCTCGTCTTCACCACTCGTCTGTCGCTATAGAACTTTTGATGGTATACGGGTTTTGATGATGATGAGCTGGATGATGGCTGGGCGTGAGTTGATTTATGTAGTGAGGTAGGAGTGCAGGTTGGAACCACACATCTTGGCTCTCCCTTTTCCTGATCTAATGGTGCAAGTGGTGCAACGACTGGGGAGAGGGAAAGTTGCAATGGACTGCCGATAGCCCAGTTTGTTGGGTTTCACCTTAGTAGCCTGTCAATCATGCATTGTCTTCATCCGCCGGTGTAGTTGTTGGGTTCTCATGGTAGTCACCTCTTCTGCCTACACTGCCATTGGGGTCTTGTTGGGGTTCTGTAAGCATGTCTGCCTGATGCGTGGCTCCTCCGCCGATTTTTCGTTTGGGGTTTACTCCCGTAGCCTTATAGCTCCCAAAGTTAATCCGCTAGGCAGCTGGCAATGGTTGGTAGGCTCCAAAACGTGTCCACATGCCAGTGGGCGTATATGCTGTCTCTCTGGGGCCCACTGCTACTCCGAGATTCCCTGTTCATCTAGCCTGGGCCCAAGAGGCTGTGTACCGGCAGGGGATGACTTATGGAATTTGCTTTCCTGTTCACCATGAGTGTTAGCCAGCGGCTGTAGCTGAAAGTGACAGGCGCAAGCAATGCAGCCACACTAGAGGCATTACACCACCCTATGCACACACACAAAACACACAAGCACTCACTCACTCACTAAAAGAACAGCCCAGTCCCAACCATAATAAAAATTATCAACAACTTGTAATCAACCAGTATGTATTCACTCCGAGCTAATCTTGCCATTTTGCACTGTCACTATGTTGAAATGTGCTATAGTACATTTGTTATTTGTCAATCAAGTGACCCATTCCCCAATTATGTAACTGTATATTTTCAGCCTTCCGGATGCCACACTTTCAATAAACCATTAATTATTATTATTATTTTTATTATTATTATTATTATTATTAAAAAAAATGCATACAAATAAATAATAATGGGGAAATCCTCTCACAAATATGGTAATAATAAACACGACAACAAAATGTAATGTAGAAAAAATGTGAGTCTACCCTCAAGTCAACTCTGTGCTTTTTATTAAAGTTGGGTTGGTTGAGTTGCCATACAGCGCCAGCTGGATTAAGAATTTCTTTTGTAGCCATCTAGCCAACCCAACATGAGGGTGTCAGTAATTGTGGTGTAATACTGTATACTTCTTCACAGTTTGTATGTAGGATGGTTTGTGCGTGTAAGCGAGTAAAAATAAAGGAAGAAGGTTACGTATATCTAACCGAAAATACCAGTTGAAAAAAACCATAACACCTCAAAGCTTGGCCCAGTAGCCTGGTGATTACACTGATGAGCTAACTTAGCTACAATGACATGATTAATCACTGTTAAGCACTATTCTATCAGTAGGCACTATCAGTGAAGTATGGCAGGGAGCGAGAGGAGTTAAAAATGCAGACGACGCACTAACTAGCAGTCACTCACTCCCCATACCCACTCCCATTGCCAGGCGTACAGTACGTATGGGAGAAAAACATATTTTGTAGTCTACCATGAAAATGGTATGAGCTCAGTGATAAACAAATTACAGTATATAAACGATTCATTTTCCTACGATAACATAATAAAAAACAACTGTTATAAAGAAACAGATTAACAACACTCACCATTCCACGCTGGCTGTTTGTGTAGATCCCGTTTTCTTCTCCCCTGCCACTGATGAATACAGTGTAACCCCGCTTTACGCGGTCAATTGAACCCACGGAGGCCTGCGTAAACTGAACAACAGAACATATGGGATTAATTGAAATAGAGACCGGGCCAATCCCCAAACTCCACTTTTTCCCGACACAATACGTCCTTTTTAGTAAAAATAACATCTTAACTTTATGATGATATGCACACACACATAATATAGAAGAGAAATATCAATAAGAGAATAATATACTGTACCAGGTAAAAGAAAAATCAAAGTTTAACACTTACGTCATGGTAGGTTAGGTTAGAAAAAATCAAGGTTTTACACATACGTAAGGTAAGGTTAGGTTTTAAAAAATCAAGTTTTAACACTAACCTAAGGTTAGGTTATATTAGGAAAATCAAGGTCTAACACTACTTATGTAAGGTTAGGTTATGTTAAGAACAATCAAGGTTCCTCTCTCCAACTCTTGGATGATATTGTACTTCACCTCATAGCTTAGGGCACGTCGTATCTTCTTTGGCTTAGGGCGGCTGGGTCCAGGTAATGCAAGGTTTTTCTGGTGGTGGTGGTGGTCCGGTGGCAGCCATTCTTATGGAACAATAGATACCGATATACACGGTGTAGCCGGGAGGGGTGTAACTGACGCGGGTAAGTCAAGGGGCTTCATCCCTCCAGCGGCAGGGCACTTCATATTACATTAAACCAATCACAGCTAGCGGGGAGGGAGATAAGGATGCGTGGCCCAATTACAGTCCGTTACGTCATATAACGTCAACGATAACGCAACCAAGACATACACTGCGCAACCTACTCGCGCCGCTTACCCAACATGGCGGGAGAGATGGCAGGAGGTTTGAATCCAAAAATGGCTCGGCGCGAGATGACCGCCAGCCGCTCTCCTCGTATATGAGTAGATGCACCGTGTAAAGCGGGAATTCCGGTTCTGGCGGGGTACTGCGTAAATGTAGAAACGCGTAAAGCGGGGTATTACTGTGTCATAATGAAAATGATAATGAAGGTGGTTGAGGGCGTTTGGGAGCCATAACAAGCACGAGGAGCACAGTTGTTACGAGAGGAGAGTAGCACACACAAGACAGACAAATATTTAGCCTGGACTGAGGTGGAGGGAGCGGGGCATGTATGGGCCAGCCTCCCAGGACAAGAGAGACACCTTGCGGGATGCCACAAAACTCACGCGCTCCCTGTACCAGCTGCGAAAATGCCAAAAGCCTTAAAACTACCCTCAGACATTCTTGGGTACATCCAGGGTGCCATCCGCGAATAATTATTAATAGATGTTCGCGAAATAAAAATCTGCGAATTATCCGGGCGTACTGTATAGTTAACGACAGCAGTAACATAGGCTTAGACTTACTAATTTCCGATACCACATTATTCTCTTTATTATGTATTAATAGTTTGCTTAATAAATACTGTACTGGGTTATAGCAGGAGATGGATTTACCTTGCCCCTTTCCCATCCCTGTTGCCACCTTCCACTACTACCTCCTTCACATCTCCCCCCCTCACATCTCCCCCCCCCACACACATCCCCCTTTACATATCCCCCCCACACACATCCCCTTTTACATATCCCCCCCACACACATCCCCTTTTACATATCCCCCCCACACACATCCCCCTTTACATATCCCCCCCACACATCCCCCCTTCACATATCCCCCCTTCACATATCCCCCCTCACATATCCCCCCCCCACACTTTGTACTTGTACTCTCAGAGTTCTCAACTCTTGGAGGTTAGGATTGACAATGCTGACTGTAGCAAGTGGAAGTGTGTGAGGGTGTACGGTATCTCTCGTGTGAAGCAGAGATTATATGTAGTTAAGTGGTGTATTTTTGCACTTACTGGCCCTACCCCCCATTTAACACTGAAACACTGTCGTACAAGTATGATTTGATACTGTACAATTTTTGTCTGTTCATATCTCATACTACAACACAACTGTACTGTATTTTGTTGACATTTCGTCCTTCAATCCTTCTATTTAATTTTAAACTGAAATTAAATATGAATGTGTGTACTGTACTATCTTATCAATTTTGTAAAAAATATTTATCTTTCAACAGGAGGATTTGCCTTGGTCTTCTTGGTTAAAGGTAGTGGAGGTGTTCGATATGCTCTGAAGCGCTTATATGTCAACAATGAGCATGACTTGGAGGTGGCCCGCAATGAGATCAATATTGCTGTAAGTATTAAATTACCTCGTGTAGTATTTTATTGTTTTATTATTGACAGTAAACTCTCCCAATACCAGACTAGGTCCTGCAAGTCCTGTCTTGTTATTTAGAGGGTTCCCTCAATAGAGGGGGTTTCCTTTTATTCCCCATGCACTGTATACGTAAAATAATAAAATGCAGGACATGTACTGTACATTACTAATTTCTCACATCAATCCCGACTATCAAGCTGTACATCATACACTGTATGGTACACTTGAGTACAGTACAGTATCAGGAATCCCAAATGCTTGGTCAAGGAGATTCCACATCAAGTTTTTGGAAGCATTCCACTTTGTCTTTGGTACTTCTTGTTTCTTTTAGCACAACTACAGTTTGTCCCCATTAACCGGAACAATTGGTGCAGAGCAATTCCGGGGATGAGAGATTTCCGGCTAACCGTACGACTTTCTCAAACCCGGAAAAATCCCCCATCCCTGGAAATATTTCCGGTTACTGGAAAAATTTTTCCGAGTGTCTAAACTATGCATCTTGCACAGATAAACACTAGCCCACATCCTCATAATGTTTCTGTATGCTGGGGAGTTTTCCAAGAGTCTAAACTAAAAATCTATATGATATGGTAGTGAATGAAGCTGTGTGTTATAGCAAGGACTGGTATTTTCCACTCCCTTGGAGCTGTGGAGGATTAGTGGAGCCTCATGTAACTGACCTGACCTGACACAATGTCAGGTGGAGGTAGGGTGGGGTATTTGTGGTCTCATATTATTGACCTTCTGATACAATGTCAGGTCACCCACTGTCGGGTGGGGGATTAGTAGGTCTCAGGACCCGAAGATGTCTTGAATAAACATGAAAGCTAAAATACAGTATTTTTTATACTTACACTTATCACATTGTATCCCTTCAATATTACGATACATAAGATTTTAAAATGTGGAGTGACCTTTCTGAAAGCTGTGGGTGATTAGAGAGTTGGAGTGGAAAGGAGTGTTGCCAAGCTCCTCAACAGCTGATCTTTTAATTCACCTCCATGTAGTTAACCATGCATAAATTTGTCACACAATATGGGGGTGTTTGGGTGTGATGTTGTGGTATTTATTAATAAATAAACAATATTGTATCGTCAATGACAGTCATTTGAAGAATAACAGCGTACTACAATTGTCACTACTATTCATCAAACTACTGTACTCTCTTTAACAATACAATATTGTTTATTTACTATTCATTAACTAATACCCCAACACCACATCTTACACACACACACACACACAACATCTAGTTTACAGTTTTTTGTCCGAGACACTGAGTTGGGCAGAGGCAGGGAGGCAAGGTGGAGGCAGGGAAAAAATATGAAGTTGTTCGCAGTCACATTTCCTGCCTCTGCTGACGGTCGTGTAATATTTCAATGTGATTCTGATCTTTTAAAATGTTGTTTTTGCATAATGTAGTATTACTGATACGTAATTTGTCTTCGTATGCCTTATTGTGGGTAAAAATTCGTATAGTACATACAGTGAACCCTCACTTTACGCGGTTAATTTAACCCACGACGGCCCGCGTAAAGTGGGTTATGCACACTCAATTAATAATTAAGAGAAATATCAATAATATTAGGTTTTTTAACACTTACATTAGTAGAAAAGATGGCTGGGCACACGGGGATGGGGGGTTGGTTCCGAGGCAGAGGGCAGATTATTGGCACCTCACCTGTATCACTTGTATCAATTGTATCACTATCCACCACAGAGGCTTGCAGGCCTCTTTGTCAAACCCCTCAAAGTCCATATAAGTCCATATCTTCACCATCATTATCACTATCACTGACTTGGGCCAGCTGTGGTGGGTGGCGGGTGAAGAACTCGGTAATGTTTTGATGACTGGGCGACCTTGTGCGCACCCAGCTCACGCCGCTTACACAACATGGTGGATGGCAGGAGGTTTGGATCCAAAAATGGCACGGCTCGCCAGCCGCTCTCCACATAAAGGGGTACACACACCGCGGAATGTGAGCATTCCGGTTTCGGCAGGGTACCGCGTAATGTGGGACCGCGTAAAGTGAGGGTTGACTGTACTGTATTAAATGCATCTTCTGAAAGTGTGAATTTGCTACCAGAGTTTAACAGTTAATTTATGTATAATACTTCTGATAAACTTCCTACATGCTTATGTTTGAAATAATGAATGTATGTATCTTTATATAAATTATCTAAATATCTTTCTCGTTGGAAACGGTCATCCCAACGATTATGAATAAACTCATTTAAAAATACATCATTACTTCAGGACAAAATCGGACAGGTTTGCAACAGCCAATCAGCTGTAAACTTTGAGGGGAGGGGGGGGGGCATCTTTTCTCAGCTTGGAAAAGAAGTGCTATAGTTACATCGCCCATTCTTATAAGCTCCTCTTATGATTGCGATGGTGGTGGTGTCTAGATTAGTGGATGTCATGTGTTTGACCTGACCTCATGTTTTGTAAGGTCATCCTGTGTACGTAAGCCTCTCTCAGTCCTTGTAATTCAGTTGCCTCTGAAGATGTCTTGAATAAAGACAAAAGCAAAGGTGCTCCATTGTTACCCCTTATCTTGTGTGATTTTATCTTGATGTTATAGCACATTATTTAATATTTTATATTAGCAATGATAAAACATACACCATAAGTGGCTGATCATACGAGAATATATAATACAGTATAATAAATGTTGGAGGGTGTGTGTTGGAGGTGTGTGTATCGCTGTATTGGTATTAATAGCTAGGGCCTTTTCTTGAAATGAATAAAATACATAAATGAAAATAAATGGAAATTAGAAATTAATAGATTTATAAACTGCAAGAAGTTGGATGGTCCATCATTATTTTATTTGTATTACAGTATTTTATAAATACTGTATACGTACGTACTGTATATTAAAAAAAATCCCTGAAAACCTCTTGATTTTATACCGTATTACTCATTAATGAGTCATCCATCATGCCTCAAGTTGACTTGTGTTCCATGAACTATACAGTAGAATGTCCATTTAAAGCAATTCAATTTAAGATTAATGATTTAAAGCAACACCCACAATTAAGGACAAGGTTTTAATTTAAAGCGAATCTTTACTATTTTGCACGAGTCAATCTGGTGCATCATATTTTATAATTCGCGCCTAATGTTTGTCTGGGTACGCTACACTGGCCTAAGGGCAAAGCTGTACTGTACATGTACTCAAAATAATGTACTAAATGATTACTAAAATTTTTGTCTAGTTCAAACTATAGCATGATTATATTCAAATTAATCTTATAAGAATTCCAGCAATGTGAATTATATTCTCCCCGGTGACTTCTGTGACATTTTATAAAGAATAAACAAAAACTTAATCTAAAGGACATAAATAAACAAATAAATACTTCACTAGACCTTTGGTGCCAACTGTCAAACATGTCACTGTCACCCCCCCCCCCCCCCATCCAGGGTTTGGTGGTTATACAGTAGGCTTTAAGTTTTTATCTTATATAATGTCACAGACTAAAGTTAGGAGAATATATTTTTCATGGCTGGAATCCTTGCAAGACAGCAAATAATTTGAATATAAACGTCATATGTTTTGTACAAAAGATAAAAAATTTAGCCATTTGTAATTAGAAACAAAAATTGTATGTCTAATGTGAACTATAGCATGTTTATATTACAGCAATGTTAATTTTATTCTCCCAGGTCAGTTCAGTGACATTTTATAAGAGAAAAACTTGTCACTCTTAAGGACAGATTAATAAATAAGCACAAGACCTTGGCATCAACTGTCAACATATCACCTCACCTCCCTCCCTCCCTCCCCCCATCTTCCCAGCCAGTAAACAGACCATTTTACGTCCTATAATTTTAGCTGTGTTGATTTATGAGTGTTTGTTTTAACATAATACTACAAAAAAAAACAATGTTTTGTTTATTCTAGGAGATGGGCTGAGGTGCATCTGGGTAGACTCTCAGTCTTTTTAATATTTTGTGTTTCTCTCAAGTACCAAACTAAATTATTCCATTGAAACAACACTTTGATTTAGTGCGAATTCGGTTTAAAGCGACCTCCCTTGGAACGTATCTTGCGTTATATCATGTTCTACTGTACTCGTGGGGGGGGTGCAGTCGGTATCTCCTACCATATGGACAGGACTGATTCACATCAGCTTCCAGTTGCCATTGAGTGGTGTTGGGGTGTGTAAGTAGTGTTTGGGTGTGTGTGGGGTGTGTGTGTGTGGTGTGTGTGTTGGAGGGTTGTGTGTGGGTGGTAGGGTCGTATGGTCAATCACCCCCTTCCTCACTCAAGAGTGGCTAATTATGATAGAGAAATGAATTTGATACCATAATGATCCTTAATAAATTCTCAACCAAACGTTTCCAATAAGACTAATAATTCTAGAAATTAACTTAGTACATCTCCTTCCCATCTGGATTTATCAACATCCTCTCACCAACAGTACAGTGCAAAGATTGACGATCAACCCACAAGTGATAAACAAATGTGACAACTTCAACTCAAAAGAAAGAAACCACTGTTAAGAGTGACATTCGTGCTTAGCGGTCAATGTTGACCTGACACACCCAGGGTCTGCCGTACACTCACCAACACTGGATGTGAAAGACTCTAAACTACATCTGGAGGAAATGAGGACTCCCTACTCCACCCAGGTGAGGAATTATGAATTCCTAGCTACATCACATGAGGAAAAAGAACCATCTCCAACACCCTGTGTGAGCTGGAGGACCTACCCGGACCACGTGGTACATCTGCAGCTGTAGTGAGGTAGCGGCTTAGCAGCCAGGTACAACGGTCATAAAGACAGTGGAAAGGACTCTATTGGCGCCAACATCAGGTCACAAGAATGTCTACAGACCAGCTCCCTCAGTACCAGATCTAAAGTTAATCTATATGTTGCTCTATGTTTCTTATGTTTTTGTATTGAAGGCTTTTGTCAATCAAGTGACCCACTCCCTGATTTCACCATATGTAACTTATCATCTCTGTTCATTGTATATTTTCAGCCTTCGGGCTGCCATGTTATCTTAATAAACCGTTAATTATTATTATTATTATTATTATTATTATTATCACACACACACACACACACACACACACACACGACCCCACACACACACACACGACCCCACACACACACACACGACCCCACACACACACACGACCCCACACACACACAACCCAACACACACACGACCACACACACACGACCACACACACACACACACGACCACACACACACACACGACCCCACACACACACACGACCCCACACACACACACGACCCCACACACACGACCCCACACACACACACGAGACCCCACACACACACGACCCCACACACACACGACCCCACACACACACACGACCCCACACACACACACGACCCCACACACACACACGACCCCACACACACACACACGACCCCACACACACACACACACGACCCCACACACACACACGACCCCACACACACACACACACGACCACACACACACGACCCCACACACACGACCCCACACACACGACCCCACACACACACACACTCACCAAAGCCTACCACCACTTCTTTCCAGCTAAGACACTGAGGATCCACCCTGATGATGTCCCGTGGATTACACCCCGTATCAAAAGACTAATTGAGCAGCGCAACAAGGCATACTACACCAACAACCGCCTGTACAAAAGTCTTCGTAACCAAGTCATCAGGGAAATCATGTCAGCCAAGAAGTCTTATTATCCCAGGAAAGCGCATGGCCTCAAGGAGGTCGGCATCAGTTAGTGGTACTCTAAGGTAAAAGATCTCTATGGTCTTAACCGTCTGTATCCCACGCATCTTTTCATCTCATTTACCAAGTGAGGAGGCAGCCAAGATAATTAATAACCACTTTGCTACCATATGTCATACCCTACCCAGTCATGACCTCACTCTCCTCCTGGCTTACTTACCTTCCCTCTCCCAGTGTTCAACCATTTTAAATTGCCAACAAACTCCTGAAATTTTAATCCAAATGCTCCACGACCCCAATTGACCTCCCAATCAAAATTTACAAGGAGTTTGCAGTCGAACTTGCCACCCCCCTCTGTTCTATTATTAATGCATCCCTCAGATAAAGCAAATGCCCTTATGAATGGAAAACTGCATTTGTCACCCCTATCCCCAAGGTCCCCACTCCACAGTCCCCTAACGACCTCAAGCCAGTTGCCATTACCCCCTATACCCAGACTACTCTGTGAAGACTTTGTTTTTGAGTGGGTATTTGCTCATATTTATCAGTCAATTGATCCACAGCAATATGGCAATATGAGGACCTCCTCTACATCACACTGCTAAGTTAGTTTCCTGGATTTCCTGCACAAAAACCTGCAGAAACGTAAGACATCACTGGCCGTTGCCCTTGTTGACTTCAGGAAGGCTTTAGCCCTTGTTGATCACTGCCCTGTTATCAACAAGTCCATTGCACTAGGGCTGGCCACCAACCTGGTCTCATGGCTCACCAATTTCCTGAGTGAGCGTCGTCGGGCAGTCAGGTACCAGGGCTCTGTCTCCAATTTCCAACACCTCACCTGCGGTGTTCCCCAGGGGACCAAGATAAGACCACTGTGCTTTCTAATCCTGATCAACGATGCTCTATGGACACTCCTCACAGGTGAAAGTATGTGGATGACTGCATTGTGGGGGTTACAGTGGACAACACCTCACCGGACTACTCCTCGCTACAAGGCACCTTGGACAGGCTATAGGCATGGACTACGGAGAACACGGTCACCATCAACCACATCAAAACCGTAGTCATGCACATCAATACCGCCACCACTCCAGTGCAAGCTCCAGCAGTCACAGTGGGTGCCCATCCTCTCCAGTTCGTGCAGTCTGCCAAACTTCTGGGTGTTACCATAGACCACAAACTGGAGTGAAAGGCCCATGTAAACAACACAATCAAAGCAGCCTCGTACCGACTCTACATGCTTCGATGACTCAGGTTCTTGGGGCACCCATGCCAGAGCTGAGGACTATCTACGATGCCTTTATTCTCCCCAAATTAACGTATGCGTCACCAGCCTGGTCGTCTTCTCAAAACTGTACCCAACAACGTCAGCTAGAGAAGGTACAGAAAAGGGCCTGTAGAATCATGCTAGGCACAGACTACTCCGGCTACAACAACGCTCTCTCCACCCTGGAAATGCCATCCCTCAGTGACCTCCACCACCAAGCACTGGCAAGGTTTGGCAGTGGACTACTGCACCATCCTCATCATTTCCACCTCCTGCCACCGGCAGTCCCCCGCCCACCTCGCGCAGTCCGCCACTACAACAAAATTCAGCCCATAAGAGCCCGCACTGATAGAGATAAGAACAGCACCATCCCATCTATTGTAAAAAAATAAACAACTGATTTATGTACTGTACAGCCCTGTCAAAGTATTGAATGTATTTATTATGTTTAAGTCACATGTAAGTCAGTATACTTTCAGCCACCGGCTGCTACTCTATTAATAAACCATTTATTATTATTATCACACACACACACACACACAAAACAACACACACACACAAAACCACACACACACACACAAAACCACACACACACACAACCACACACACACACAACCACACACTCACACAACCACACACAACCACACACTCACACAACCACACACACACACACACACCCACACACACACACAACCACACACACACACAACCACACACACAACCACACACACACACACAACCACACACACACACATCCTTGACCACCGAAGGGTCAAGACGTACCTGGCGCTCCTCTCGGAGCAGCCAGGTCAACTGTTATGTTGGCCCATACCAACTCCCTCCCCTGAACCCTCCTCCCCACCGGAATATCAACAAGTTCTCGCCAGAAGTTACTATTTCATTTAGGAAAGGAATGGAACCAGTGTTAAACAGAGGTGAACAGTGCTTAAGTCAGTGAGAACAACTCAACAGTAACAGTGGTACCCAAGTTGACCTCTCACACATTGAGGTCCCAGGTACCCAGTGATAAAGGCCCGTGAGACCCAACTACCAGTGATGTGTTAATCCGTCTACGATAGGAAGGCCTGGAACCACACCTCACTCGTTTAACACCATCTGTGAGGGAATTACTACACCACGTGAGGCCCCTCATAACACCATCTGTGAGGGAATTACTACACCACGTGAGGCCCCTCATAACACCATCTGTGAGGGAATTACTACACCACGTGAGGCCCCTCATAACACCATCTGTGAGGGAATTACTACACCACGTGAGGCCCCTCATAACACCATCTGTGAGGGAATTACTACACCACGTGAGGCCCCTCATAACACCATCTGTGAGGGAATTACTACACCACGTGAGGCCCCTCATAACACCATCTGTGAGGGAATTACTACACCACGTGAGGCCCCTCATAACACCATCTGTGAGGGAATTACTACACCACGTGAGGCCCCTCATAACACCATCTGTGAGGGAACTACTACACCACGTGAGGTCCCTCCTAACACCATCTGGGAGGGAGTTACTACACTACGTTTTTGCTGTTCAACACCTACATTAATCTGTATGTTCACTGTATGTTCCTTTACCTTTCTCTAATGAAGGCTTTTGTTAAACCACCAATGTATGTAATCAATCATTTATGTCCAATGTATATTTTCAGCCTTTGGGCTGCAGAACTTTTTCAATAAACCGTTAATTATTTTTATTATTATTATTACATAACCACACACAACCACACACACACACAACCACACACACACACACAACCACACACACACACAACCACACACACAACCACACACCCACACACAACCACACACCCACACACAACCACACACACACACACAACCACACACACACACAACCACACACACACACACCACACACACACACACACACAACCACACACACACACAACCCCACACACACACACAACCCCACACACACACACAATCACACACACACAACCACACACACAACCACACACACACACAACCATACACACAACCACACACACACACAACCACACACACACACAACCACACACACACACACACACACACACACACACACACACTCAACCACACACACACTCAACCACACACAACCACACACACACACAACCACACACACACGCAACCACACACACACACAACCACACACACACGCAACCACACACACACACACGCAACCACACACACACACACAACCACACACACACCCACACACAACCACACACACAACCACACACCCACACACACACACAACCACACACACACACAACCACACACACACACACGCACACGCACACACACAACCACACACACACACACGACCACACACACACACCACCACACACACACCACCACCACACACACACCACCACCACACACACACACCACCACACACACACACACCACACACACACACACACCACCACACACACCACACACACACACACGACCACCACACACACACACGACCACACACACACACGACCACCACACACACGACCACCACACACACACGACCACCACACACACACGACCACCACACACACACACCACCACACACACACACACACCACCACCACCACCACCACCACCACCACACACACACCCACCCACCCACAACCACACACACACACACACACGACCACACACACACGACCACACACACACGACCACACACACACAACCACACACAACCACACAACCACACACACACACACACACAACCACACACACACACACAACCACAACCACACACACACAACCACAACCACACACACACACACAACCACACACAGACACACACACACACAACCACACACACACACAACCACACACACACACAACCACACACACACACAACCACACACACACACAACCACACACACACACACACAAACACACACAACCACACACAACCACACACACAACCACACACAACCACACACACAACCACACACACACACACACACAACCACACACACACACACACAACCACACACACACACACACACAACCACACACACACACACACAACCACACACACACACACACACACACACAACCACACACACACACACACAACCACTACCGAAGGGTCAAGACGTACCTGGCGCTCCTCTCGGAGCAGCCAGGTCAACTGTTATGTTGGCCCATACCAACTCCCTCCCTTGAACCACTTCTCCCCACCGGAATATCAACAAGTTCTCGCCTGAAGTTACTATTTCATTTAGGAAAGGAATGGAACCAGTGTTAAACAGAGGTGAACAGTGGTTAAGTCAGTGAGAACAACTCAACAGTAACAGTATTACCCAAGTTAACCTTCACACAGTGAGGTCCCAGGTACTCAGTGATAACAGCCCGTGAGACCCAACAACAGCCAGCGATGTGTTAATCCGTCTACGATAGGAAGGCCTGGAACCACACCTGACTCATATAACACCATCTGTGAGGGAATTACTACACCACGTGAGGAACCTCATAACACCTTTTGTGAGGGAATTACTACACCACGTGAGGCCCCTCATAACACCATCTGTGAGGGAATTACTACACCACGTGAGGCCCCTCATAACACCATCTGTGAGGGGAATTACTACACCACGTGAGGCCCCTCATAACACCATCTGTGAGGGAATTACTACACCACGTGAGGCCCCTCATAACACCATCTGTGAGGGAATTACTACACCACGTGAGGCCCCTCATAACACCATCTGTGAGGGAATCACTACACCACGTGAGGCCCCTCATAGCACCATCTGTGAGGGAATCACTACACCACGTGAGGTCCCTCCTAACACCATCTGGGAGGGAGTTACTACACTACGTTTTTGCTGTTCAACACCTACAATAATCTATATGTTCACTGTATGTTCCTTTACCTTTCTCTAATGAAGGCTTTTGTTAAACCACCAATGTATGTAATAAGTCATTTATGTTCAATGTATATTTTCAGCCTTCTGGCTGCAGAACTTTTTCAATGAACCGTCAATTATTATTATTATTATTATTACACACACACACAACCACACAACCACAGACACACACACACAACCACAAACACACACACACAACCACAAACACACACACACAACCACACACACACAACCACACACACACACACACACACTTGTCAACCGTCAGTGAGACAAGACGTGCCCCGAAAGCGCTCCTGATTTTAGCAGCCAGTCCGAGTCGGTTTGGCCCTCCCCCTGCTATATCCCAACGCCCTACCAGCCTTACTACACCAGGATCTATTCAGAAAAACATTCTAGTGATTGGTGAACGATTGATTACCGAGCAGTGTTCCTATAGTGCACTTAAGGAAAAGCACTAAAGCACAGCAGTGTAATACTAAGTGTGACTGGACCCGACCTAACCTGACCGGGACTTTCTCAGCAAAACATTCAAATCATCAGTGCAATAAGTGATTATCATACAGTGCTCCGATAGTGCACCCCAAGGAAAAGTCAGACAGTGGGCACTTTATCGGTCACCTTCAAAGTGCCAGTGACAAGGACCACTGCGGTGTTTACATATATCGTGAAAACTGTGTCGGCGACCCCAAGCACCATGGACAAAGACCCACGGTCTTTACGACTGACAAATATTAACAGATGTCTACCAGTGTCAGTGGCCTTCAAAGTGCCGTCAGTGACTTTATGGCCACCGGAGACAAACACTTCCGTCCGCTCACAACAGATATCAACAGATGGCCACCAATCACTTAATCCCGACGCACTCTGTACCATCTAAAGCGTCGGAACGGTTATCCTGATGGTAGTGTTATCGCGCGACTCAAGTCACTGAAGATAATCCACGCGCGTAGCCGTAGACAGGGCCGTCATACACATAAGCCCATTAGGACCGTAACCTCCACGAGGAAACCAGAGAAACCCATCCCTGACAGACCGTACCATTACACTGAAGTTCCACGGATATGGTATGATCTCCCGTCTCTACTGCTATCCAACGTCACTTCCCTAGCTAACAAATTTGACGAGCTGGCAACTACAGTCAGGTCAGCCTGCCTCGAGCGTCATTGCAATATGTGAGGCTTGGCAAATTGTGCCTGAAACGTGTCATATTGAGGGATATCAACTCTTTCATCACCTTCGTTCACATAGACGCGGAGGGGGCGTTGCCCTCTTCTGTCAAGATGACCTACGCCCGTCACGCCTGGATGTTCAAGTCCCAGCAGATGTGGAAGCATTATGGGTACGTGTTGTGCCACGGGCCCACCCGCACCATACTGCTTCCATCATAATCTGTGTGGCATACCATCCGCCTCGCTCACCCACCAGAGACACTCTTATCAATCATCTCATTACCACCTCAGAGTTAGGTACCCATGTGCCAAGTCAGTATTATGTGGGGATTATAATGAAATTGACACCACTGATATCCAGGACCAGCTATCACTATCACAAGTTGTGACCTTCCCCACACACGGTCAAAATACCCTTGACCTAATCTTAACTGACTTAGCGGACCAGTACCAACCACCTCAACCAATGCCTCCTATCGGGTGTAGCACACACTTATCAATGCTCTGGTCCCCAGCTGCCACTCCCACTCAAGTACAGAGACCCTACATCAAGACCTACAGGCCGATTACTGACTCTGCAGTGCGCCTCTTCGGGCAGTGGATAGTTCACCATCCCTGGACTGAAGCACTTAGTGTGGATGACGTGGACACCAAATGGTTAAATTATACCAACACCACCACTTCTTTTCCGAGAAGTCCGTCAGATCTCACCCAGCTGATTTGCCCTGGATCACACCTCGGATCAAAAGACTTATGCAACAGAGAGACAGAGCCTTTCATCTCAATGACCACATCCGCTACAGGTCCCTTCGCAACCGAGTCATCCGCGAAATACGCACAGCAAAGAAGTCCCACTCCCCAACCAAATTACAACACCTGAAGCAGACCAACATCAGTCAATGGTATGGTAAGCTTAAAGAACTCTGTGGACTAAACAATAAGACACACCCCCTCCCCTTCCTTAGCCATCTCACTAATGTTGACGCAGCTGAGCAATCAAATAACCATTTCGCTACTATATGCCAGACGCTCTCCCAGCTTGACACAACCACTCTCCCTGCTTACCTACCAGCCCCCCTTCCCACTGACTTAGTAGAAGAACTTGAAGTCGCAAAACGCCTGGACAAACTAAAATTAAAATGCTCTACCACCCCCATTGACTTACCAATGAAACTCAAGGAGTTCTCCCCAGAGCTTGCTAAACCCCTATGCTCTATCATCAATGCTTCTCTCAGTCAAGCCAGATGCCCAGCTGACTGGAAGACCTCTTATGTATCACCAGTGCCCAAGTCAACCAGCCCACAATCCTTAAATCAGCTATGACCTATTGCAATCACCCCAATACCCAGCCTAATCTGTGAAAGTTTTGTGTTTGACTGGGCTTATGCTGATATTGCAGGAGTCGTAGACCCTCAGCAATTTGGCAATATGAAAACTTCCTCCACCACTCACTGTCTTGTCAGCTTTCTCGTTTACATATACTGCCATCTCGAGAAACGAAAAACGTCTGTAGCTGTCACCTTCATTGATTTCACTAAAGCATTCGACCTAGTCGACCACAATATAATCATCAACAAAGCTATTGACCTTGGGCTTCGGAGAAGTCTTATACCATGGCTTACAGACTTCCTCAGTGACCGACGCCAAGCTGTACGCTTCCGAGGGGCTGTCTCTACCTTTCAGTCACTCACCTGTGGTGTCCCCCAAGGCACTAAGATAGGACCACTCTGCTCCCTTATGCTCATCAATGATGCGCTAAGAGAAAACCCCGCTCGCTGGAAATATGTCGACGACTCCACCATTGGGATCAGCGTCAACAATTCTGCTCCCGACTATACCGCCCTTCAGGATTTATTGAACAGTCTCCAAAACTGGGCCACCAACAACCATGTCACCATCAACCATACCAAGACCATGGTTATGCACATCAACCTCTCCTCCGACATTGTCCCACCTCCTTCCATTACTTTAGGTCCGAACACACTCCAGGTTGTAGATTCCACGAAGCTCCTCGGCGTCACCATAGACAACAAACTAAATTGGAAACCACACGTCAGTGAAGTTGTCAAATCCTCCAGTTTCCGTCTCCACCTCCTCCGCCTTTAAGTCCCTCGGAGTTCCTGCACCCGAGCTCCTCAGTGTTTACACAACATTCATACTTCCCAAGCTCACCTATGCCTCCCCTACCTGGTCTTCCTCCCTAAATGCCACACAACGTAAACACCTAGAAAAAGTGCAAAAGAGGGCATGCAAGATTATTCTCTCCCCTCCCTACTCCACATATCAAGAAGCGCTCAACACACTGACACTTTCGACTCTCACTGACCATCACCATGACCTCATCTGCAAATTTGGTAAGAAGCTTCTGCACCATCCTCGACACCGGCTCCCACTACCACCTGAGATCCCTAGCCCGATAATTGCTGTTCGACACCACAACCGCATCCAGCCCATACGTGCACGAACTGATCGCTATAAGAACAGCCCAGTCCCAACCATTGTAAAAATTATCAATAACTTGTAATAAACCAGTGTATTCACTCCCAGTTAATACAACTTCTTGCACTGTCACTATGTTGAAATGCACTGTAGTTTGAGCTTTTCCCCATCTAGTTATTATATATCTTATTTGTATCACTTATGTTACTTGTGCATTATTTGTAATTCGAAACCCATTCCCCAAATATGTAACTGTATATTTTCAGCCTTCTGGCTGCCAAGCTCTTTCAATAAACCGTTAATTATTATTATTATTATTATTATTATTATTATTATTATTATTATTATTATTACACACACACACACAACCACACACATACACACAAACCACATGCAACCACACACAGACACACACACACACACACACAACCACAGACACACACACAACCACACACACACAACCACAGACACACACACAACCACAGACACACACACAACCACACACACACACAACCACAGACACACACACACAACCACAGACACACAACCACAGACATACACACAACCACAGACACACACACACACAACCACAGACACACACACACACAACCACAGACACACACACACACAACCACAGACACACACACACACAACCACAGACACACACACACAACCACAGACACACACACAACCACAGACACACACACACACACAACCACAGACACACACATACACAACCACAGACACACACACACACAACCACAGGCACACACACACAACCACAGGCACACACACACAACCACAGGCACACACACACAACCACAGGCACACACACGCATACACACACACACACACACACACACACGCATCCACACACACACACGCATCCACACACACACACATGCAACCACACACACACACGCACACACACAAATACACACACACACACACACACACAAACACACACACACACACAACCACACACACACACACAACCACACACACACACACACATCCTTGACCACCGAAGGGTCAAGACGTACCTGGCGCTCCTCTCGGAGCAGCCAGGTCAACTGTTAAGTTGGCCCATACCAACCCCCTCCCTTGAACCCTCCTCCCCACCGGAATATCAACAAGTTCTCGCCAGAAGTTACAATTTCATTTAGGAAAGGAACGGAACCAGTGTTAAACAGAGGTGAACAGTGCTTAAGTCAGTGAGAACAACTCAATAGTAACAGTCGTACCCAAGTTAACCTTCACGCAGTGAGGTCCCAGGTACCCAGGTACCCAGTGATAACGGCCCCAGCGAGACCCAACAACAACCACTGATGTGTTAATCCGTCTAAGATAGGAAGGCCTGGGACCAAACCTCACTCATATAACACCATCTGTGAGGGAATTACTACACCACATGCCCCTCATAACACCATATGTGAGGGAATTACTACACCACGTGAGGTCCCTCATAACACCATCTGTGAGGGAGTTACTACATCACGTGAGGCCCCTCATAACACCATCTGTGAGGTAATTACTACACCACGTGAGGTCCCTCATAACACCATCTGTGAGGTAATTACTACACCACGTGAGGTCCCTCATAGCACCATCTGTGAGGGAATTACTACACCATGTGAGACCCCTCATAACACCATCTGTGAGGGAGTTACTACACCACGTGAGGCCCCTCATAGCACCATCTGTGAGGGAATTACTACACCAAGTGAGGTCCCTCATAACACCATCTGTGAGGTAATTACTATACCACGTGAGGTCCCTCATAGCACCATCTGTGAGGGAATTACTACACCACGTGAGGCCCCTCATAACACCATCTGCGAGGGAATTACTACACCACGCCAGGTCCCTCATAACAACATCTGAGGGAACTACTACACCACGTGAGTTCCTCCTAACAACATCTGGGAGGGAGTTACTACACTACGAGTTTGCTGTTCAACACCTACATTAATCTGTATGTTCCTTTACCTTTCTTTAATGAAGGCTTTTGTTAAACCACCAATGTATGTAATAAGTCATTTATGTCCAATGTATATTTTCAGCCTTCTGGCTGCAGAATTTTTTCAATAAACCGTTAATTATTATTATTTATTATTATTATTACAACAAGCATCCAGTGAGGGTCTTGTTGTGTGACTACATGGAGGTGAATTAAAAGATCAGCTGTTGAGGAGCTTATCACTTGGCAACACTGGTGCATGTTACCACTCCTTTCCACTCCATCTCTCTAATCACCCACACCTTTTACTTTTCTGCTTTCTCACTCCATATTTTAAAATGTTATGTAATGTAATGTTGAAGGGATGCAACTTGCTCATTTATACTTATATTTATCACAATCTCCCAAAAAATACTTTAAATTTTGTGTTTATTCAAGACATCTTCAGGTCATGAGACCCACTAATCCCCCACACAAGAATGGGTGACCTCACATTCCATCAGAAGGACAGTAATATGAGACAACTAATCCCCCACCCTACCTCCACCTGACATTGCATCAGGTCAGGTCAGTTACCTGAGACCCACTAATCCATCACAGCTCCATGGGAGTGGATAATAAGTCTTTGCTGTAACACACAGCTTCATTCATGCCCATATCATAGAGATTTTTTATTTTTAGATATGTTTATTTAACCAAACATTTAGGTAAAATATTCTGGATTGTTATAGTAAAGAAATGGAGTTTCTAACTTAATTAGAACTGCATTTATGGACTCCGGTAGTTTAGACTCAAGGAAAATATCCCCAGCACCCAGAAATGTTCTGGGGAAGTGGGCTAGTGTGTGTCTGTGAAAGATGTCTAGTTTAGACACTCGGAAACTTTTCCCAGTAACCGGAATAGATTCCGGGGATAAGGAATTTTTCCGGGTTTTGAGAAAGTCGTCTAGTTAGCCAGAAATCCTTCATCCCCGGAAGGGCTTTGCATCAATTGTACCGGCTAACAGGGATATCACTGTATATAGATGTGCTTTGTTTAGTCCTCGAGACTTTTGAGAAAGGGTTTTGTGATTGGTCATTCCGTCAGTTTTAAGTGTCTTTGTTTTTCAGAGAAACCATTGAGGCAGATTATTGGGTCTCTGGAACAAGTTTTTAGATTCGTTGATTGTTGTGGAATGTTTGTGGTAGATGAGCTAGAGTTTGTATCTATGAAAGCAGTTTTCCTTTGGGAAACTAAAATTAGATGGTTTTCCTTTTCACTTATGAAAAAAAAACTTGGTTTTAGTATTTTCTTTTGGCTTCTCTATTGAATGAATGAATGCTTTTGAAATTGAGTCTTTAATGCTTGACTTAAGGCCAGGGTGTATTTGAGTGCGAACCTGTAAATTAGAAGGTTTTCTTATAATCAATTTTATTCTGTTTGGGCTGTTCATTCATATTTCTTACCCTAACTACTAAACAGTTTCATCGTTAAACAATAAATCATAACACTGTATAATTACAAGGTTTATATCCATCTTAGTTGCCAGACCCATCACATTAACTCAAGCCAATTACACTGCTTGTCTTTTTTCCATCACTTCTATCCCATAGATAGGCATCCCATTTTCGGTCACTATATTTGAGTTGTAACTGGACATGGAGACTGCACTGATGGGAAATTGGTTAGGTTAGCATTTTTACCTCCAACTAGAACATTTAATATGTTTCCTCCTGGCTTCAGTTTCTTGAACCACCTTGAGAAAGACACTGGCCATAGATGAAGTACAGTAAGTCCTCGTTTAACGTTGGCCCTGACAAAGTTGTTTCGTTATTACGTCGCTACTCTTTAGATACCTATGATCCAGATAATGTCCCACCAATTCGGTATAACGCCGTCACGGACTATTTTGTACTGCTCATCACCCAATCAGAGCGGGAGGAGGAGCCACCCCTGAGTCTCAGTGACTCGCCACCCTTCTCTCTTGCCCTCCTCCTCTCCACTACCCACCACACACTCAATCCACCTCAGCCCATCAGTGACCCCCGTATTTTATCTTATTTCTAATGGGAAAAATTGATTCCGTTAAAGTTGTTTCCGCTAACATCGCGGTTTTCAGGAACGGAACCACGAAATTAAGCGAGGATTTATTGTATTGATCCTGAAATTGCATATTATAACCAAGCCTGGAACTAGGTGTCTTGCAAACCCTCCCATCTTCTCTGGGTTAATCTGAGCAAAAAGGCAAGTTGAACTCTAACTGATGTGATGTTATGCACTTCTCAGTCCTCTTCCATTTAATTTACTAGAGAGAAAACCCTTGTTTGAGCATTTCCTTAAAAGTGATATTTGCATAGGGGAGGACAGACTAATCATAAGGTTAGATCTAGACCAATAGTGCAGTGAGTACAGTACATAACATGAGCTGCCTGGTTCTGGGCACAAGTATAAACTGGAATTTCAAGATCAATCCTTTATCATTATTCATCATTATAACTTAACATCTTGATGTAATCAGATGGATGATTATGCTTTACAGAAAATGCTCCATGGCCCAAGAACGGTGGTGGGATACGTCGACTCTGGCGTCACACACATTGGAGGTGGTGTCTACGAAGTTCTTCTCCTCATGACGTACTGCAGGAAACACCTTCTGCATCTAATGAATGAAATGTAAGGCTTTGTAGTCTTAAGAATTATCTAAGAAATTGTTATATTTACATTGTTACATTATCAGCCTTACGGAATTCCCAGTGTAGTGTGATGGGACAGTATTCCCATGCTAAGTGGCTTTATAGCACCATGATACCCTGTAAGTATCCCATCTTTTGACATGTGGGGAGGAAGGTCCATTGCATAATGCCCAGTCCTGAGTAGCAAAGAGATTGAAGAGTCGTGTTTTTGTTTCTACAGATACTTTTTTACCACTCTTTTAAACTGCAAAGTATAGAATGTCTGAAATTTTCTATGGTACAGTCGCGATCTTAAGCTTGGCTCATGTCTCCGCACCACTGGTTGTGTTCCTTCTCAGTGATGGGAGGAATCAGTATTTCATGATTATACCCAAGAATTTACTCTCGCCATTATCACTGATGACTTACAAACGTTTAAAAAAGTATGGTATAATATATACCGCACAGTGAACCCTCGAAGATCCAGATGTGGCAAATCTGGATTTCGGAAGAGTCGGACAAAATTTTGGGGTTCCGGGGGCTAAAAAGCCTCCCTAAGAAGCATTCCCAAAACAGAACAAAGATCATCTTAGGCTCATGTAAATAAGATGTCAGCACACGGGACACAGGTGCCCGAGGTGGGAAACATAAACAGAGTTGTCACTTGTTGTTTGTGGGAATATTATTTTATTCTCTCTAGTAATGAAACAAAGTTTCTTATTATGTTATCAAAGGTAAATGCACAGTTTATATAATTTGTTTATCACTGTGTCCATCATTGTTTTCAAATTAGACTAAAGATAAGTATTTCTCTCATATTTCGATCATACGCTTGACACGGGAGCGAGTAAGGGGAATGAGTGACCGGTAGTTGGCGTGTCGGCTGCTGTTGTAACTTTTCTCGCTCCTTGCCATAGTTCACTGGATTTACTGTTATAATTAGTGTTTACTGATAATAGTGCTTAATAGTGATTAATCATGGCATCTAAAGCAAGTGGTGGTGTGAAGAGAAAGCATGTACATTTATCTATTGTGCAGAAACTCGAGTTGATAAAGAAGTTTGAATCTGGTGTGTTCATGGATCGCATCTGTAATGAATATGGCATGAAGAAACAAGTGACCATGAATTCCATGTAAAAATAACCCCAATAGTGAAATTTTGAAAGTCCTCAAAACTTTTTGTTTTAAATGCTTTTTTAATTACCAAACCCTGTTCTGTCATATCTGCATATGAATTATACTTTGAAATGCAATTCCTGCTGAAAATTGCTGACTATCAAGAATCACAGGTTTTTAAGGTGTACATTTTCCCCTAAAACAAGTGTTAAAAGTTGTGTGATTACGTAACAGATCATTTACCTTGATAATTTCAGTGGACTTTTTGAGATATTATCAAGCCAAAACAGGCTTTGCTAAGACTAGAATAAATTCTTTCAGGAAAGCATGTACTGCAAGGGACAAAAATGGATAGTAATCAGAAATTTTAATTTCCTCCTCTAAAATTGCCTCTGATGTGTGATTACGTAACGCTGGAATTCATGAATTTTACTGTGTCAGCCATATTTAAGGCCAAGGATAAACTTATTGCATTTGCAATGAAGTATGATGATGGTGCCAGTACATTTGCATCTGTTAACATCGTTGGCAGCATTGTAGCTAGGTAAGATTTGTCACTGTAACCATCAGACCACTGTACTGGGCCAAGCTGTGAGGTGTTATGGTTGTTTTTCAACTCATATTTTATGGTAGTTAAACAAAATTTTCTTGATTTGTTTCAGTCAGTTACATGCACATACCATCCTACATACATAATGTGAAGAAAAAAAATGAAGAAATAATTGTCCTAAGGGTAAACACATACAGGGAATATACATTTCTTTGTGCATGAGTTAGCTGGCTCAGTGGGGGAGCAGAAGGAGGCTTGGCATGTGGGGGGAAGGGGGGCATTGCTAGGGAATCGGCGGTGGTAGCGTTCCAGCTGGTCTCTGTTGCTGTGGTGAAGCAGTGAGTGTTTGCAAATGGCAACTGTATTGAACTTTCATTTGGGTTTTATTTACTGGTTTAGCAATATATTATTTTTTTTTGCAACTTATTTATTGGCAATATATTTTATTTATTCCTCACATTTACTGATACAGGAAAGCCTCTGATAATGACGGTTCTGCTAACGACAATGCACATTTAAAACCCTTGTTAATATAGGATCCGATTCACTTTACACCATTATTTTATTCATTTATGATGAAAATAGGATAAAAAATGTAACAAAATTACATTTTCCTATAAATAATAACTAAATCCTGTTATGTACAATACAAACACACACAAAAAACGCGCCTTGCGCATGGATGCTGCCGGGCTGGTGAGTGGTGACACCACATCACTAACATAAACCGAGGCTGCTTGGCGGGCCTTTTGTTTTCACGCATCTGAACAGGAGCAGGAGAAAATATTTCTCTGGTATCTTATGGCATTTTTTGCATTCTTATTCAACATGAGCAAGAGAGTAAGTGATGGTAGTGTTGGTTCAAAGGCTAAAAGAAAGTGTATAAGCTTAGCCGAGAAACTAGATGTGTTAAAATGATATGAAAACGTGAGAGGTCTGTGGATATTACCATGCTCTTTGGGGATGGCGGAATCAACAGTGAAAACTATCCGTAACAACGAAGAAAAAATTAAAGAAAGTGCTCAGTCTACAACTCCATTAGATGTAAATAAAGTTTACCAAAACAGGATTGAGGTTATGGAAGAAAAGGAGAGACTTTTAAGTATTGTTTAATGATCCTCAAAGTGCAAGTAAAGGTGAAAATGCTAAGACCGAAAGGTTAAGTGGGAGTCGAGGCTGGTTTGCTAGGTTTAAACAATGCCACAGGGTACATAATTTAAAAGTCACTATGAGGCAGCAAGTGGTGATTCATCTGCTGCTGCTGCCTATCAAGAAGAGCAACATAAAATAATTGAGGAGTGTAGCTACTTGTCCAGTCAAGTTTGTAATGTTGATGAAACAGTACTATATTGGAAGAGATTGCCTTCCCAGATATTTATTTCCATGAAAAAAAAAAGCTGCACCAAGATTCAAAGCAGCCAAATATCGTATCACACCCTTCTTAGGTGGTAATGCAGAAGGTGACTTTAAACTCAAACCTCTCACTGTATATCACTCTGAAAAACCTAAAGCATTGAAAGGTGTGTGTAAACAAAACTTACAGTAATTTGGCGGTCAAACTGTAAAGCATGGATGACAATGACTTTTTTGATTGGTTCAAAAAATATTTTTGCCCAGCGTTAAAGGAATACTGTGCTAAGAAAAACAAGACACTGCTTATATTAGCTAATGCCCCAGGCCACCCAGCTCACCTAATTGAATTTTCTGAACATGTACAAGTTGTTTTTCTTCCACCGAATACCACGTCCATGCTTCAACCTATGGACCAAGGCCTATTATTTATGTTGTACCATGTCTAAACTGATTGAAGAAACAGATGGTGCTGGAAAGCTGTCCATAAAAGAATTTTGGCGTGGATATCATCTTCTAAAACCTGTTAAAAATATTGGAAAGTAATGGAAGGAAGTAACAGAAAAGAACATGACTGGGGTGTTTATGAAATTATGGCTGGACTGTGCAAAAAAACCTTCAAAGGTTTTGAGGAAACCATGTCAAACATTCAAAGAAATATTGTTGAGCTTGCCAAGCTCATTGTAGGATTTGAAGTTGATGAAGAGAATGTTCAGGAGTTATTAAACAGTCATGGAGAAGACCTAACAAATGAACTAATGCAACTTGAACAAGAGCATGATCAGAACACAAACACACCAACAGATAACCCCTACCTCACCTTCTTGAAAATTTACGACTAACCATTTGGCAGAAAAATTTGTTTACATGGAACAAGCAATGAACATTTTTTCTGAAATGGATCCATTAACAGAACGAACCATTAAAATTAACAGGGACGTGAAAAATGCATATGACCTCTACACGAAGATGTATAATGAGAATAAGAAAGCAGCTGTACAAGGTTCTTTAGTTTTATTATTTGAAGGCCTAAGCCATCAACAGCAGGTTCAGCTACACCATCAACAGCAGGTTCAGCTACACCACCAGCATCAGGTTCAGCTACACCACCAGCATCAGGTTCAGCTACACCACCAACATCAGGTTCAGCTACACCACCAGCATCAGGTTCAGCTACACCACCAGCATCAGGTTCAGCTACACCACCAGCATCAGGTTCAGCTACACCACCAACAGCAGGTTCAGCTACACCACCAGCATCAGGTTCAGCTACACCACCAGCATCAGGTTCAGCTACACCACCAACATCAGGTTCAGCTACACCACCAACAGCAGGTTCAGCTACACCATCAACAGCAGGTTCAGCTACACCACCAGCATCAGGTTCAGCTACACCACCAACAGCAGGTTCAGCTACACCACCAGCATCAGGTTCAGCTACACCACCAGCATCAGGTTCAGCTACACCACCAACATCAGGTTCAGCTACACCATCAACAGCAGGTTCAGCTACACCACCAGCATCAGGTTCAGCTACACCACCAACATCAGGTTCAGCTACACCACCAACATCAGGTTCAGCTACACCACCAACATCAGGTTCAGCTACACCACCAACAGCAGGTTCAGCTACACCACCAACAGCAGGTTCAGCTACACCACCAACATCAGGTTCAGCTACACATCAAATTTAACATCAGCTACATCTTCAGCAACAGTTATGGTATCTTTAGGTAACCTACAGCTTCAGCCAGAGTTGAACCTGCAGCTTCAGATGGAGAACCTCATGATTTAGGAACTTTGTCGTTATCTGAGTAAAAACTCAGACAACAACATTGGCTGTCTTTATGGTTTCGACTTTACTACCATAAATGGCGCTATGTTTTCACGTGTGCGTACTAACATATGGTAGTGTGGGGTTCAAGATGTTTGGTTCGCACTCAGGATGGAATGGAGAAAGGAAACTCACGATGTGCTCTCTATATACATGTTGTATTGGATGTACAATGCAGCTTGGTGCTGGGAAGGCAGCATGGTTACAAGCGTGATGTAGAGAGAGCTGGTTGGTGAGGACGCTCAGAGAAGGACAGCTTGTGGGTCGCCATGCTCGCCAGCGGGAGAGAGGACCGCCAGGCAGGCGGAGGAGGAGCGAGGGCTGCCAGGCAGCGGCGGAGGAGGAGGTGTTGCTGGCTGCGGCTGTAGGTAGAAAGAGAGAGATCACCACGAGGTCAGGTCTTAAATAGCGGGGGTAGGCGTGGCTTAGTAGTTGACCCCTGCTCCGTGATGTATGGCGGCGCTGGTTGACCTAGACCACGAGGCATACACTGGGGAATTGGTGGGGTCGGCTACTCAGCGACAAACAGCGTTTGTAGGGGAAAAATCCACTACAATACTCCTCCTTCCCTCCAGGCGGTGTAGGAGACTTGTTGTCTGCAGGGTTGCATAGCACATGTGAGGCAGAACGGGCGGTGCGTGCCTCACGTGAGACAACGGCGATGGTGTGGATGAGCCGGTCGCTGGGGACAACTGTCTAGATACACACTATCTGTGGGAGAAGAGAGGGAGAAAAAGGGTGTGTGGAGGCGATGAATGTTGTGCTTCCCTCACGGCAGGTACAGAGTCGTCAGATGCGCCTGCTGGGGTGTCTGGGCCTGGGTCAGGAGCAGGGGCTGCGTCAGCAGAAGCGGATGAGGGCTCGTGACAGCAGCTGGGTCCACGACAGCAGCAGGGTGCAGGACATTAGCAGGGAGTACCTGAGGGAGAAAAGAGGGGTGTGTGGGTCCGCACTCAGGAACAGAGGCCGCATCAGGGGCGGCAGGGGTTACTGCTGGGCCGGGGTCGGCGTCTGAGGCAGGACGGTAGTGCTGGGGTCGGAAGAGGAGCGACTGTCTGCTTAGAGTAGCAGAGCTGCTCTAGGGTGTCTGACCTGCGGTGTAGAGACAGTAGCTGTGGAGCCGATGAGAGCTGCTTCTGGGTGGATAAGCCAGTCTTCCGTGTTGCTTGAAGACTGGGAGCGTGATCAGTTTCTCCTCCATCCTGTGTGAGTGCGAATCTCCGGGAGTCACCATTTGTGGGGTATGAGATATTTGGTTCACACTCAGGATGGAATGGAGAAAGGAAACTCATGATGTGCTCTCTATATACATGTTGTATTGGATGTACAATGCAGCTTGGTGCTGGGAAGGCTGCATGGTTACAAGCGTGATGTAGAGAGAGCTGGTTGGTGAGGACGCTCAGAGAAGGACAGCTTGTGGGTCGCCATGCTCGCCAGCGGGAGAGAGGACCGCCAGGCAGGCGGAGGACGCCAGGCAGCGGCGGAGGTGGTGTTGCTGGCTGCGGCTGTAGGTAGAAAGAGAGAGATCACCTCGAGGTCAGGTCTTAAATAGCGGGGGTAGGCGTGGCTTAATAGTTGACCCCCGCTCCGTGATGTATGGCGGCGCTGGTTGACCTAGACCACGAGACATACACTGGGGAATTGGTGGGGTCGGCTACTCAGCAACAAACAGCGTTTGTAGGGGAGAAATCCACTACAGTAGCGTTGTGCAATCCATCTTAGTTTTTTCTTTACTATTAGTGGTTAGCTACTTCCGTTGTACCATTTATTTACATTAAATAACATTAATTAAAACAAATTTTATTTTATTTTTTTTTTACATTAATTTTACTATGGCTACAACCAGGGTCTTACATTTCAGTTTCATATGTAGAACAATCCCGACACACCTCTTGTGTGTTTTAATATTGTATGTATTATTAATGAATCTTTTGCACATATTCTTAAGGAAACTAACTTCTGTTTCCATGAGTGCGCACGTACAGTACATACGTTGGCGTCCCATTATCGTTCTCACTTTTCTTCTTTACCATCAGTGGTTACTTCTACTGTCCATTAAGTAACATTAATAACAACATACATTTTTTTTTTACATTAATTTTACTACAGCAACAACCAGGGTCATTTTCTTCAGTTTCAGGTGGATAACTTACATTGTGGGTGTAACACTGACAACAACAATGGTGTCTCATCTCCTCTTGTGTGACCTTATTATTATTGATTTATATTGTATAAGGTGCATTAATAAACATTATTTAAAGAGTACAGTAAAGCTTCGAATCACGATGTTAATGTGTCCTCCAATATTGCAGTGTAAGGTGAATCTTCGTATCATTAATCATTAATTACCATTAAAATAAAGCAATAATAGTGAGATGCATTTCCAAGTGTGACCTTTTCATAACTTTTGTGTGGTTTTTTTACCCTCTTTTCCCCCCAAACAATAAAATTAGTGAAAAATGCAAACTATATTCTTTAAATAATGTTTATTAATGCACCTTATACAATATAAATCAATAATAATAAGGTCACACAAGAGGAGATGAGACACCACTGTTGTTGTCAGTGTTACACCCATAATGTAAGTTATCCACCTGAAACTGAAGAAAATACGACCCTGGTTGTTGCTGTAGTAAAATTAATGTACAAAAATTTGGATGTTTTAATTAATTTTCTTTAATGAACAGTTAAAGTAACCATTGATGTTAAAGAAAAAAAAATGATAGTGGACCGCCAGTGTGTAAACGTGCGCCCTAAAGGAAACCGCATCATTTATTTTATTAAGAATATGTACAAAAGATTCATTAATGTTTATTACTGAAAATGTATTTGATTGAAAAATGTTTATTTTTGCTGAATGAACAATACAATTCATTAATAATACGTAGAATATTAAAACACACAAGAGGAGAGGAGACAATTTTGTTTTTGTTAATGTTTACAGCACACCATGACGAATGACGATGGCTCTACTTAAGAAACAGGAGAAAATAAGACCCTGGTTGTAGTTGTAGTAAAATTAATGTAAAAAATGAATATGTATGTTTTAAATAATGTTATTTAGTGTTATGAATGGAACAATAGAAGTAGCTAACCAATAACTGTAAAGAAAAAACAAAATAGATTGGGAACGCCATCATATGTAAGTGCGTACATGTAAAAACATCGTCATTCCTCTACATAAGAATATGAAAGTACCACTTATTACTGTTCATATATGTTTTAAATTATACTTACTAATGTAAAACAAAAATTCTACCCACCAATGATGGTAAAGTCTAAAATATAAGGACAGCCAACGAATGTTGTGCGAGTTTTTACTCAGATGATGAAGTCATCAGGTTGAACTGGCCCTTAACCGTTGATTCTTGAGGGGTTAATGTGGGCTGGGACGGTTGAACTGGCCCTTAACCGTTGATTCTTGAGGGGTTAATATGGGCTGGGACGGTTGAACTGGCCCTTAACCGTTGATTCTTGATGGGTTAATATGGGCTAGGACGGTTGAACTGGCCCTTAACCGTTGATTCTTTAGGGGTTAATATGGGCTAGGACGGTTGAACTGGCCCTTAACCGTTGATTCTTGAGGGGTTAATATGGGCTGGGACGGTTGAACTGGCCCTTAACCGTTGATTCTTGAGGGGTCACTGGGCTAGGACGGTTGAACTGGCCCTTAACCATTGATTCTTGAGGGGTTAATATGGGCTGGGACGGTTGAACTGGCCCTTAACCCTTGATTCTTGAGGGGTTAATATGGGCTGGGACGGTTGAACTGGCCCTTAACCGTTGATTCTTGAGGGGTCAATGGGCTAGGACGGTTGAACTGGCCCTTAACCGTTGATTCTTGAGGGGTTAATATGGGCTGGGACGGTTGAACTGGCCCTTAACCGTTGATTCTTGAGGGGTCAATGGGCTAGGACGGTTGAACTGGCCCTTAACCGTTGATTCTTGAGGGGTTAATATGGGCTGGGACGGTTGAACTGGCCCTTAACCGTTGATTCTTGAGGGGTTAATATGGACTGGGACTGTTGAACTGGCCCTTAACCGTTGATTCTTGAGGGGTTAATATGGGCTAGGACGGTTGAACTGGCCCTTAACCGTTGATTCTTGAGGGGTTAATATGGACTGGGACGGTTGAACTGGCCCTTAACCGTTGATTCTTGAGGGGTTAATATGGGCTAGGACGGTTGAACTGGCCCTTAACCGTTGATTCTTGAGGGGTTAATATGGGCTGGGACGGTTGAACTGGCCCTTAACCGTTGATTCTTGAGGGGTTAATATCGGCTGGGACGGTTGAACTGGCCCTTAACCGTTGATTCTTGAGGGGTTAATATGGGCTGGGACGGTTGAACTGGCCCTTAACCGTTGATTCTTGAGGGGTTAATATGGGCTGGGACGGTTGAACTGGCCCTTAACCGTTGATTCTTGAGGGGTTAATATCGGCTGGGACGGTTGAACTGGCCCTTAACCGTTGATTCTTGAGGGGTTAATATGGGCTGGGACGGTTGAACTGGCCCTTAACCGTTGATTCTTGAGGGGTTAATATGGGCTGGGACATGTAAAAGTATTTAGGGTTTTTAGCAGCGTAACTTAAGCACTGTAGCTATGAGTGTTAAATGAGGATGGAGGCTGTGTTAAATAGAGCTTCTAAAATACGTCCTGTTGGCGTGAGGGGTTGAGTAAGAGTGTCTGTAATACCCGTCGAGAGAGAACGCAAATATATCCGACGTCCTCCCTCGAGGGAAGACGGAACCATTCACGATGGCTCTCAATAACACCTTCCTCTAGTCAAGGATATCAAACTACTGCCCACATTAAGTGGCCAGAGAGCCTGCTACTTAATGCGTTAGCTCAGCACTAAGTGACGCGACTTTCCGTGGACACACCTTAACACTTGCTCTGAACATGCTACCTCATAGCTTGTGGAAAGCTACAGAGGGTGATCGAGTATATAATTCTTATGTAATTAACCCATTTATATAAATACTTGTGCCTATAAGACAGGGGCTATTGCAAGGTTCAACTCTGGCTGTAGCTTTCCATAAAGATTTCATAGCTGTTGCTGAAACTGTTACTGAATCTGCTTATGATGCTGAAGTTGATGGTGTAGCTGAAGTTGATGGCTTTGGCCTTTGAATAATAAAGCTGTCGAAAGAACCTTCACTGCTGCATTCTTTTCCCATTATACATCTTTATGTAGAGGTCATATGTGTTTTTCACGTCCTTGTTAATTTTAATGTTTTGTTCTGTTAATGGATCCACTTCAGAAAATAATTTTATGTTCATTGTTTGCTCCATATAATATCCACAGACCTCTCACCCTTTTCATATCATTTTAACACATCTAGTTTCTCGGCTAAGTTATGCACTTTCTTTTAGCTTTTCTACCAGCACTACCATCACTTGCTTTCTTGCTCGTGTTGAATAGGGACGCAAAAATGCAGTAAGAAATCTGAGAATGTTTTTCTCCTTTTCCTGTTCACATGTGTGAAAACAAAAGGCCCGCCAGCTGCGACTGTTTGTACTGGTGATGCTGGCATCACCGCTCACTAGCCGGGCTGCCTCCACGTGCAAGGAGTTTTTTTTTTTTTTTTTTTTTTTTTTTTTTTTTTTTTTTTAAGTACATATCAGGAGTTAGATATTATTTATATGGAAATGTAATAAAAAAATTTTTATTCTATTTTTGTCATAAATATGAAAAAAATATGGTGTAAATTGAATTGGTTCCTAAATTAACCAGGGTCTTAAATATGAACCGTCGTTATCGGAGGCTTTCCTGTATAGTTTTTATTTGTCTTTAATTTAACTTTTTGGGGGAGAAAAGGCGGTAAAAAGCCACACAAAATATGAAAAGGTCACACCGGGAATGCATCTAATTATTATTGCTTTATTTTTATGGTAATTAATGATTCACAATATGACAATGGACGAGTTGACGGTTCTGTGTAAACACAAGAAATACACTCTGCCACGTTCGTAGAGAGATACGGTACAGTTAGTCCTCGTATTACGCGGTTAATGTAACCCGGAGGGTACCACGGAAAGTGAGAAACGCGTAAAGTGAATAACATAACATATGGGATTAATTGAAATGGAGTCCGGGCCGATCCCCAAACTCCACTTTTTGACGACACACAACTATGTTGTAGTAAAAATATTATCTTAACTTTATGATGGCATGCACACACAATTAATAATTAAGAGAAATATCAATAATATTAGGTTTTTTAACACTTACATTAGTAGAAAAGATGGCTGGGCACACGGGGATGGGCGGTTGGTTCCGAGGCAGAGGGCAGATTATTGGCCCTCACCTGTATCACTTGTATCAATTGTATCACTATCCACCACAGAGGCTTGCAGGGCCTCTTTGTCAATCCCCCCAAAGTTCATATAAGTCCATATCCTCACTATAATTATCACTATCACTGACTTGGGCCGGCTGTAGTGGGTGGCGGGTGAAGAACTCGGTAATGTTTTGATGACTGGGCGACCTTGTGCGCACCATTTTCGCACCTCTTACACAACATGGCGGATGGCGGGAGGTTTGGATCCAAAAATGGCGCGGCTTGCCAGCCGCTCTCCGCGTAATGGGGTTCACCACCGCGGAATGTGAAAATGTTAGGTTCTGGCAAGGCACCGCGTTAACGGTGAAATGCGGGACCGCGTAATAGGAGGACCAACTGTATATATAATTTGTAATAAAAGCTTCAAGTCCTGCAATAATAGTAGAGATAAGTTTATTTCTCTAGAAACAGGGCTGCCATTTGCAATGACGTCACTAGTTTTAAACTCATTGCTGCAGTCGGAGGTAGTAGAAAGGATGGCCTCTTCAGACCCCAAATGTCACATTGAGGTAAGTTTTAAGGGTGTTTTATTATGGTCTAAGTCATGGACATTTTGTAAGTGAAGAAATGTGCCGTGAAGAGCAGCTTCAAACATAAGTTGGATGGATATATGAGCGATAGGGGTTGGGTGTAAATGGGACTGTCCAGTATGGGCCAATAGGCCCGCTGCAGTTTCCTCCATTCTTATGTTCTTTGGACATAAAAAAATCCCATGTTCACACCAGCACAGCTGTCATGTACTTTTACCTGGTAGACTTTCTCTTTTTTTTTCCAGTGCATTTACAGAGTACAGTGGTCCCTCGGTTAACGAGATTTCGGTTAACGAGTTACCTTCCATAAGATTCTTAACTTCGGTTAACGAGCAATCCCTCGATTAACGAGTTTCTTACGAGCCGACCTCCACATGTTTTAGCTTGCATTTGGCGGTCCACCAGCTGTAGTATTAGTCCGCCAATACAGTAATCGGTTCTAGGGCTTAAATTCCTTACCCTTTTAGTAAATATCAAGAAGTTTATACTATTCAATAATTTTAAAGTTTAATATTAAATTTGTTAGTCATTTTAACAATTATTGAATATAATTGAAGGTAGGGTCACTAGTTTGTGGCACGCCATCCAGCCTGCCAACACAGCATACAGGCGTCAGTCTTTGTGTCTTTTCAGTGGAGGTAACATCTTGCTTGAGACTCTGTTCAACTAAGCGTTTTTTTTCTGCGTTTACAAGCAAATTATTGGTTATATTGAAATTTATTTCACATATTGACGATATATAATGCAGTGCAGTGTTGATTAAAAGAAAATAATCTTGAATTACACCAAGAGAACTAAAACTTTATAGGTGAAATGGTGCCATGGGGTGACTTCTCTTCCACCCCAATGCCTTCCCTTCTCCTGCACCCCCACTCTAATTCCCATCATCATCATCATCCAGGAGCCTTCTACATACACACCTCAAAGTAAGTGTACTTTTCTACCTTTTTTGTTGAATTTAGGCAATTTTTTGTGAGCTGGAACCAATTATCCAAAAACCCATTGACAATGGTTTCGGTAAACGAGTTTTTCGGTTAACGAGCAACCTTCTAGAACGGATTGTGCTCGTTAACCGAGGGACCACTGTATATCAGTACTACTTGTATATGGAGTTACGAGTAAATTTAGAATTGATGACATTGTCTGGACTTTGTTTTGAGAATGCCTGATGCTAGGTAAACATGACAACATAATGCTGTTATTGTTTTGATGATTCACTAATGAACCACTGGGAAATATCATCATTTATATTAATTTGTGGGTAAAATTTTACTTTAACTACCATAAGTATATTGATGTTTAGATTCGAGATAGGCTATATTGGATAAATTTTAAGTTTTGGTCACCCCTGTACTTAGACATGCAGACTATGTTTTTTTCTGAGGGTTTGCGATGTGTTATGAACACTTTAGACCTTCATTTTTATCGGAAATCACTAGTTTTGAGTTACTACCCCCCCCCCCCCCCCTCCCTTACTGATGTATGTTAAGCTAACCTTTTACAATAGGGTCAGGATATATCGTGAGATAGGGTCCAAGGTTGTTCGCTGTGCACTAAATCGCGATATATAATTACATGTAAGCAATGGGGACAATGGGGTTAGGTTCTGGAGGCCAATAACAGTGACTAAACTTGACATAAAATGGCACAGTCCAAAGTTAGCAGAATATAAATTGCATTGCTGGAATCCTTGCAAGACCGCGAATAATTTGAATATACAGTCATGCACCGGTTAACGTCCGACCAAACAACATCCGATCGCATATACGTCCGTGGCGGCCCCCGCAAAAAAAGAAAAAATCCGTGACGCCTGCTGGACCACCACTCCACGACCCCCTGACGGAGACACGATGATCCTCCCACTACTGGTCAGATATTATGTGTTAAAGGAATATGCTTCCTTCCTTAGGCTCTTTTTAAGCATTTGCTTCCAGGTGTAATGTTAACCTACATCTATTGAGGATAAAATCTTTCACCTACAAATTGAAAATAACACATTTGGTGTAATCAGACATATCTAGTTGCCTCAACAATTGCAACCCCAGTTGCAATTGGGGTTGCAATTTCAAATTCTGTGGCAATACTAAAAATAGTAAAGTTTCTGGTGCACTCTAAGATTAAGAGAGAAAACGGAGGACTAAGGCGTCCTGATGTGAGAGAAAACAGACCCCTCAGATGGGGGACCAAATAAAAAAAGCATAGCTACATGTTTTGTGGACTACAGTATTAAGCGTACCCTTTTCATCACTTTATAATAAACCTAGCCATGCCTATGTGTGTTTATGATATTTACCATAACATTATATATATATTTAGTGGGTCTAAATGGTTGTAAAATGGGAAACTTCGGGTTGGGTCTTGGGTGCCTGGAACCAATTAGAATAAAACACATAGGTTCTGTACTTTCGTTATCGGCGGGGTCCCAATTAGGCGCGATAACCAAGGGATGACTGTACTGTACTGTATATACTTGTGACACTGACCAGTTGCTTCTGGTGTTATGGTACAGGGGTACCAAGTGACAGCAATAGGATCCTGCTTCCTCTATCAAGGAATAAACGATTAAAATTTAAATTGAAAAAAAACATTCAAATAATGGGACGTAGCGAACCTGAATGGCCCTAGAGCAGGCACAGTCACGTATGCATCGCGTCTTCTTATAGATTGTGCTGCCAGGCGTACGTTATTTAGTGAAATTAGTCAGTATTGTACAGTAACAATGGACCTAAGTGCAAACCTGTATTGTACATGTACTAAATGATTACGGTACTAAAATTGTTATGTCAATTGCAAATATAGCTTGTTTATAAAGGTATTCAAATAAATTACTATCTTTCAAGAATCCCTCCAATGTAAGTTATATTCACCCAGGTCATTTGGGTGGCAAATATGAGAAGAGCTTAGTCACTCTTAAGTAATGATAAATATACACACAGGCAGGCCTTCAGCGCCAACTGTCAAATCTTATCTCAAGTAAATAAGCAAAGAAACGCCAGACATTCTGTCACCTCACCTCACCTTATGTCTAGTGCGAATTACAACATTTTTATATTCAAATAAATGAGTATCTTCCAAGAATCCCAGCACTGTTAATTATATTCTCCTAGGTCATATCACTGGCATTTTAAAATGAGAGAAGCTAAGTAGGACTGTTAAATAAACACACAGACCTTCGGCTCAAACTTATCACCTCAACCCCCCCACCCGTCACTGGCTGGCTCCCTCCCTCCTTCCTTCCTTCCTCCTCCCTCCCTCCCTCCCTCCCTCCCCCCCCCCCCCCCCCAGCCAAGGTTTTAGGCTAACAGTTTTTATCTTATATAATATCTCAGACTAAAGTTAGGAGATTATAATTTGCATTGCTGGAATCCTTGCAAGACAGCCAATAATTTGAATATAAACGTCATATATTTTGCTCAAGAGATAAAAAATTTTGTACATTAGTGTACAGTACTGTAGTACATTTTACAAAAAAGTTTTTCAACTGTATTTTTGGGTAGAATTACATAGATTTCTTCATTTATTTTCATCCATTTACATCCACACCCCATACTAAAAGAAACGTAATAGAAATAAATGACCTTAGTGCAAAGCTGGAGTGCACATGTACTAATTTGATTAAGGTACTAAAATTGTTTTGGCTAGTGCAAATTATAGCATGTTTATATTCAAATTAATCAGTATGTTACAAGAATCCCAGCTATGTTAATTATATTCACCCAGTTCATTTCACTGGCTTTTTATAAGAGAGAAGCTTAGTCACTTAGGAACTGATAAATATACACGCGTTGGGCCTGTGCCAACTGTCAAACGTACTACCTCCCGTCCCCCCACGCCCCCTCGCTCGCTCCCTCTCTCCCCCATCTGCCCGGCGTTGCTGGAATCCTTGTAAAACAGTGAATAATTTTAATATAACCATCATGTATTTTGCACAAGAGATAAAAATTAGTCACCTGTATCACATTGCAGTAGTGATTTAAGAGTAAAAGTGTATATGTACGTATATAGTATTCCACATACACGTAAGTATAAATACCAAGTTTCTGTGATGATCAGACAACGTCCATTTCTGTTAACGTCATGTTTCCAAGAACGTATCTAGGACGTTAACCGGCGCTTGACTGTATATAGTAGACATCACGTATTTTGCACAAGAGAAAGACAAAATGTATTTTGGAGGCTTTTTATGGGATTTTTAGGAGTGTTTCTGACTTTATACGGTTTTTGGCTTTATGTGAGGTCCCAGGAACATAACCCCACGTAAGTTGTGAGTCTACTGTAAATAAATTTATTGCTATATATTGGAAAATGTCGATAATTTTGGTAGTAGTGATAAATTTGAAATATTTCCTGCCTGATTTCCCTCTCGAAATAAAGAAAAATTATCGCTATACAGTACTGTATATAAGAAAATGTCGATAATTTTAGTAACCACGATATAAAAAAATCGTTATCTAAAGTCGCTGTTATTCCGACCCTACTGTAATTCATCATACCCTAACCTAACCAATGATCTGTATTTTCTTGTGTGCTCGAAAAATGTTTGGTGACAGAAATCCTGGAGACATAATGTGTCTTATTGTTTAAAGTATTTCATCCCATAGTTAGAATCTTAAGGTTCCCCAGATGACCAAAACTAAAATAATACCAATATTGTTTGAAATGCCTATACAACTACTCCTCGACTTACGACATACTCTACCTACGACCACCCAGACATACGACCGCCTCAGTCGTATCCAAATTTTGTCAAATTACGTATTTTCGAGTCCCAACGTTAGTGATTGCGCTGTGTATGGACAAAATTTTCGTTTATAATTCACTTTAAAATGGCTGGCAAGCTTAAAAGTGAGAGTTTTGTGGTGCTGAGAAGAAAAAGAGGCACCCATTTTAGATTTTCTATGTATTATTCAAGCACTTTCAACTTACGACCAATTCGACTTACTACCTCGACTTGGGTCCCTGACCCCGTTGTAAGTCGAGGAGCAGCTGTACTATGAAATTTGTTGGATGGGCAGCTAATATCCATTTAATTAGTTTATGTGCTTAGTAATATTTATATATTCAAATAATTTTAAAAGTTTAATATAAATTTTTTTATTCATTTTAACAATTATTGAACATAATTGAAGTACAGGAAACTAGTTTTATGTGCGCCAAACAGCCTGTCAACACACCAAACAGGCGTCAGTCTCTGTGTCTTTTCAGTGGAGGTAACATCTTGCTTGAGTCTCTCTTCAACTGAATGCTTTTTTCTGTGTTTCCAAGCAAATTATTGGTCAATTTGAAATTTATTTTACATATTGACTATAATGCAGTGCAGTGTTGATTTAAAGAAAATAATCTTGAATTACACCAAGAGAACTAAAATTTATGGGCGAAATGGCGCCATGGGGTGACTTCTCTTCTCCCTTCTCCACCCCCATTCTAATTCCATCATCATCATCATCATCATCCAGGAGCCTTCTACATAAACACCTCAAAGTAAGTGTACTTTACTACCTTTTTTGTTGATTTTAGGCAATTTACGGTGAGCTGGAACCAATTACCCAAAAACCCATTGAAACTATGGTTTCGGTTAACGAGCGACCTTCTGGAACGATTTGTGCTCATTAACCGAGGGACCACTGTATAATTTTTTATTATTTAGTTTTTAAATTGATGCATTATGGCTCGATTTGGCTACATTTGCACTTACACAACTGATCAATGAATAAACCAGGGCATATGGAGACTCATTATACACTAGTGATGTCACGAAGCTTCATTACTGCAACCACAACTGCTGAGCAACTGCATAAATTATCACAACCTATACTCAAATTTACTAAGTTAATTACAAAAGTTTTATGTCTGGTACAAACTATGGGATGTTTATAATCAAGTTAATTGTTTTCTTGCAAGAATTCCAGCAACTCGAGTTATATTCTGCTAAATCAAGTCTGACATTTCTCAGTGAAAAAAATTTAACCCACTGCCTTTTATAATCCTCGAGTCCCAGACAACTACGTAATATGCATTAATCTTCCTTCCTGGCTGTCAACACCCCACCTCCCCCCCTCTCCCCTCCCTCTCCTCCCAACTCTCCCTCCTCCCTTCTCCCTCCTCCCTTCTCCCAGTCAGCAGGGGAGGCAGATGGGGTGGGTGTATGTTGTTGTAGACTTCACCCGTACGTCCCGGGTGACATTCCAGAATGCGCGCCTTTTCCCGCCACTGTTTAAGTGCCCAGAGCGGATTATCAGGTTCCACACCTCGGCCACAGGGAAGCTTCTTGAACATAATTACCTACTTTCATTTGTTTCATTTCCATTGTTTGTCCATTTTATCATGTTGCATCAAAGTAATATTGCTAAAAGTAATGAACATGTAGTTGTATTGTAGTGTAGTATTACTGGAAAATAATGCTATGATTAGATTATAACTTTTTTTTTAATTATTATTCTAATAATTATTTCTATGCATTACTTGCTCTACCAAACACAAAGGCAGCCAGACAGCCTGGCGACAGACTGTGTGTGTGTTGCCAATCAGTTTTTATGAAAAATAATGCAAATAAACTAAATTTTAAATGAATTATTTATAGGAAATAAGTACAGCATTACCCCGCTTTACACGGTTTCACTTTCTGTGATTTCTCATTTATGCGGTACCTTGCCAGAACCAGACTTTCACTTTCCGCGGTGCATCTACTCATATACGCGGTGAAGTATAATTTATTATTATATTTTTTTTTTATTTAGCTCATAAAATTCATACAAATTACTCAGCCAGAATATAAGTTACATTGCTGGAATTCTTACAATATGATGATCATTTTGAATATAAACATCATGGATTTTCCATTAGACATACAAATTTTAGATCTAATGTAATAATTTGGTTTACACAAAGCAAATATTTTATCTTTGTGCAAAATATATAAAGTTTACATTCAAAATATTCCCTGACGTGCAAGGAATCCAGAAATGTCAATTATATTATCCTAACTTTAGTCTGGTTTATTATTTATTACTAAAAATGTAAATATACTATTTTCTCCCAATTGTTTGTCTGGTAGGGAGGGAAGGTGGTGGGGGGTGGGAGGAGGTGGGGTATTTTGATTGACAGATTGTGTCCTTGAAGAATATTTCTTTGTTTATTTACTGAAGATATTTGTTTTAGCTCATAAAATTCATACAAATTACCCGTCCAGAATATAATTTACATTGCTGGAATTCTTACAATATGATGATCATTTTGAATATAAACATCATGGATTTTGCATTAGACATACAAATTTTAGATTTAATGTAATAATTTGGTTTACACAACGCAAATATTTTATCGTTTGTGCAAAATGTATGTATATTATGTATGCTGGATTATATATCATGTATGTATATTATGTATGTGCTCCATTTATGTATTATTTATTCAGCCTAGCTAGCAGCGTGTGGCAATGTTATTACCATATCCCACATGCTTAATTAAGTGCCTGGCGACGTATGGAAGCTGCTAATGTATCACTTGCCATACATCGCCTATAGCAGTTGACAAGGAGCCTAGCCAGGGAGACCGCCGCTCTCCTCTGTGTACATACTCTTATCCAGTAAACCGAACCTACAAAACTATACAGGTGTTTGTGTTCTCTCCTGTATATAGAACTTATTATTCAGAACCTAACACAAAATATATGAAGTTTACATTCAAAATATTGGGACCAGTGTCAACAATTCTGCTCCCAACTATACCGCCTTTCAGGATTTATTGAACAGTCTCCAAAACTGGGCCACCAACAACCACGTCACCATCAACCATACCAAGACCATGGTTATGCACATCAACCTCTCCTCTGACGTTGTCCCACCCCCTTCCATTACTTTAGGTCCCAACAGACTCCAGGTTGTAGATTCCACTAAGCTCCTCATCGTCACCATAGACAACAAACTTAATTGGAAACCACACGTCGGTGAAGTTGTCAAATCCTCCAGTTTCCGTCTCCGCCGACTCAAGTCCCTTGGAGTTCCTGCACCCGAGCTCCTCAGTGTTTACTCAACATTCATACTTCCCAAGCTCACCTATGCCTCCCCTACCTGGTCTTCGTCCTCAAATGCCACACAACATAAACACCTAGAAAAGTGCAAAAGAGGGCATGCAAGATTATTCTCTCCCCTTCCTACTCCACATATCAAGAAGCGCTCAACTCACTGACCCTCTTGGCTCTCTCTGACCATCACCACGACCTCATCTGCAAATTTGGTGAGAAGCTTCTGCACCATCCTCGATACCGGCTTCTACTACCACCCAAGATCCCTCGTCCGAGAATTAATGTTCGGCATCACAACCGCATCCAGCCCATACGAGCACGAATTGATCGCAATAAAAACAGCCCAGTCCCAACCATTGTAAAAATTATCAATAACTTGTAATCAACCAGTGTATCCACTCCCAGTCAATCTTACTTTTTGCTCTGTCTATGTTAAAATAACCTGTAGTTTGAGCTTCTCCCCACCTAGTTATCATACTTCATATTTGTATCACTTATGTTACTTATATATTATTTGTAAATCTAGAGACCCATTCTCCAATTATGTAGCTATGTTTTCAGCCTTCCAGCTGCCATGCTCTTTCAATAAACAGTTAATTATTTCTATTATTATTATTATTATTACTACCACCACTACTACTATTATTATTATTACTATTATTATAATTACACGCGCACACACACTAGACAGTACCAGTGAAAGCTGTGACCCACCAGCGGGATATGCACCCCTGGGAACTGACCACCATCTTCTGACCAGGAGGTGCTAATCATTCCACCCTGAGAACAACAGTGGGTCGACTTCACACCTGACTACGCAATAACACACCCCCACCCAGTAGAGTAAGGTACTGTGACACCGCCCCACACCACGCAGTATCCCCATGACCACATGAGGTCCTTCATAAAAACACCTAGGGACAAATTACTGCACCATGTGAACACCACACCACCCAGTGTCTCCATGACTACGTGAGGTCCTTCATATTAACACCTACGGATGAGTTACTGCACCACGTGAACACCACTCCACTCGGTGTCTCCATGACTCCGAGAGGTCCTTCATACCAACACCTACGGATGAGTTACTGTACCACAAGGCCGTGTGACCTCACACAGTATGGCAAGATACTAGACTGGGCCATCAGCTGCGAACTATAATAATTTGTATGTACAGTTCATGTTCCTTCTCCTTTTAGTAATGAAAGCCTTTGTTAAACGACCCACCCACCCCATGTCTTCGTATGCAATAAGTCATTTTTGTCTAATGTATATTTTCAGCCTTCGGGCTGCAAAACTTTTTCAATAAACCGTTAATTATTGTAATTATTATTTACACACACACACTCTTTAAGACAGCAAGCATGTTGCTTTTCCACTCGGGATGCCTCGGTATGAGTGCATTTATCCCATTGACCAAAACTTTCATTTTACAATCATGGTTTGATCGCTCCTGCTCTCCTGCATGCAGGGAGAGAGAGAGAGAGCATATCAGTTACGAAGCTATCTCCTCCTGTTACTCCACTTTAATTACTTCTAGGAATTGTTTTAAGGCTATATTCTTCACAGGGCCAAGTGGAATTTAAAAAAAAAAAGTGCTGACTTGACTAACTCTTCTCCTAGTAAATCCTTCTGGTCCTTAACCAAAAGCATCTGAAATAACTTCTGCACTCCTTCTTTTCCTCCTTTTTTCCGACCAGATAACTCTATAGTCAACTCTCCCCCCCGATAAAGCCAATCTCTCTGGCACCTTATTCTCCTCTATCTCCACCTTTGAGGATTCCAACTCTATCCCTCCTACCCCTGCTCCTCTTACCGAACCTATGCACTTTCCTATATCACCACTCCGAGGGTTGGTGGTGTGTTACCCAATCTGGTTGTGAGTAAGGCGCATGGACCAGATGGTATACCCCCTCGTGTTCTGAAGTTCTGGCCCCTGTGCTTGCTCGCCTCTTTTGCCTTTGCTTCAAAACCCAAGCTTTTCTTCTTCTAAGCATGCCTTGGTTCAGCCCATCCCAACGAAGGATGACCATTGAAATCTCTCTATCGCCCCATTGCCCTTACTTCATCCTTCTCTAAGATTTTCAAAACTATCATTTTCTCCATCACCTTGAACACCTTTCTCTTTTGTCTGACCAGCAGTATGGCTTTTGCCAGGCGAGATCTACTGGTGATTTGCTGACCTACTGCACCCTGTTCACGACTGGGCTATTCCCCGAAAAAAAAAAAAAAAACCCTACAGTTATATCTGCGTTAGCCAGATTCTCTCAAACCCAGATATCCCCGATAGCCAGAATTGAAATTTGCTCGGAAAATCATTCCCAAAGCCTGAATTTTCCAAAAATTTCGCCGACACAATACTGTACATTGTAGGAAAAATAACATCTTAATTTTATGATGGTATGCACACACAATTAATATACAACAGAAATATCAATGATATTAGGTTTTTTAACACTTACATTAGTAGAAGAGATGGCTGGGCACACGGGGATGGGGGGGGGTTGGTTCCGAGGCAGAGGGCAGATTATTGGCCTTCACCTGTATCTCTGTCCACCTAGCAGGGCCTCCTCGTCAAACCCCTCGAAGTCCATATCCTCACTGTCACTGACTTGAGCTGGCTGTGGTGGGTGGCGGGTGAAGAACTCTGCGATGTTTTGTTGACAGCTAGCATTGATGTGGTCGTGATATAGCTGAACATAGGGCTCCAGGGATTGCAGCAGAAGGTTATTAGACACTTCGTAGCGATGATTGCCTGTGTCTTTGGCAAGGATGAATTTCATTCTCTCAGCTAACTCGATGACATCCTTCACATCAGCATGTGTTAGTTTCTGCTCTTGTTGTTCTGTAACACCTCACTGCTCACTGATGCCGCCATCTTCCAACATCTCGTCCGCAGTCACCTCAGGTTGTCTGATTACCTCCAGGATGTCGTCGTTGGTGGTCTCGGAGAAGCCTGCAGCTCTAACACTTTGTTCAGCCTCTCTTGCATTCTCCAATGCCACAGCAACAGACTGAGCCTCTCCAGCCACAGGTTGCCTCTGCCTCCCACCTGGGATACCCTCCAACACATGCCGCCACGCATGCCGAATCGTTGCCACAAATAGCTGCCCCCATGCCTCCACCAAGAAATCAACAGCCTTCTTCATGTTAAACAGCTTCCAGAACTGCTTGACCCGCTCTTCATGGTCAACCAAATCTTGTTCGTGTTCCTCACTATCGGTGCCACTCTCTAGGTTCTGTAGTTCATCCTTGGTGTAAGTGAAGTCGTTCAGGAGCCGAAACTTCTTGGCGGAGAAAGCAGCCTTCATGTTGCAAATCAACTCCTGATCCATGGGCTTGATTAATGACGTAATGTTAGCGGGAAGGAAGACCACTTTTACGTTGGGGTGACGATGGTGCGTTGTCGAGGAGCAACAAAATGTTGAATGGTACATTGTCTTTCACGCAGAATTTCTTGATATCAGGAACGAGACATTTGTCAAACCAGGAGAGGGACAGATGAGAGAACATCCACGCCTTCCCTGAGGTTAGCCAGTGGACATTTAACTTGCTCATGTCCATATTCTTGTAGGCGTGCTGCTTGCGGGCTTTGTGGATTACAGACAATTTCAGCTAAGCAGTGGTGAACAGTACGGTGATGCGCTCCTTCTGCATTTTGCGTCCCTGACACTTGCTAGCAGACTTGACTACGAAGGTCTTAGATGGCAATTTCTTCTAGTACAACCCCGATTCATCCATATTTAACACTTGGTCGTTGGTGTACTGTCCTTCCTCCAGAATTTTCCAGAAAAATGGGGGAAAATTCCTGGCGGCGGCTCTGCAACCACCATTTTTCTTGTTACTGCTGCATAGAGTCCTCGGGCGTAGTCCTGCAGTGCCGAGTGTCAACCTATGTTCCTTCTTGACTGATAAATAATGTAGCTTACCAACAAACTCTCGGTCTTCAGCAATATTTCACCAGCGAGGCACCTACAGACTTGGTAATGTTCATGTGTTCATTGATTTTGCCGGCATCCTTCTTGATAGTGCAGATTGTATATTCATTCACTCCATGTCTGGCCAGATCCACCTGTCTCGTGCCTTTTTCTAACTCCACGACGATCTTGTACTTTACCTCATAGCTTAAGGCGCGTTGCACCTTCTTGGGCTTGGGGCGGCTTGGGCCAGGTAGTTCAGGGCTTCTCGGGGGTAGTGGGGGTCCAGCGGAAACCATTGTGTAGAAAGAAAAACACAAATCCGGTTCCTGGGCACGAGTGAATATACGCGGGGACAGTCAGACTGGCGCGGCGGTGGTCGAGAGCGTGGGTGGCAGAGGTGGCAAGGTTAAATAGACCAATCACAGCGCGCAGCGGAGGGGGTGCGTGGGATACGTGGACCAATCATAGTCCGCGACGTCCTCGGCGCGAGTCTGACGTTAGCGGTGACGTCAGCGCCCAGCACCTTGCCCCGCTGCTTGCCGCTTATATGATGGCATTTGCCTCGTAAATAATAATTATTGCTTCTGGACAGGTGCAGCGTAAATGGCCATCCGCGTATAAAATATCCGCATAAACCCAGAGTATACTGTATATTAAATGCGTCCTCCAAAAGCTTGAATTTGCTACCAGAGTTTAACAATTAATTCATGTACAGTGATCCCTCGGTTAACGAAATTTCGGTTAACGAATTACCTTCCATAAGATTCTTAACTTCTGTTAACGAGCATTCCCTCAATTAACGAATTCCTTATGAGCGGCCCCCAAATTGTTTTCGCTTGCACACTAGCTGTGGTATTAGTCCGCCAATACAGTAATCGGTTCTAGGGCTTAAATTCCTTACTATTTTAGTAAATATCAAGAAGTCTTTACTATTCAATAATTTTAAAAGTCTTATATTAAATTTTTTAGTCATTTTAACAATTTTTTAACATAATTTAAGTAGAGGGAAACTAGCTTTTAGCACGCCAAACAGCCTGTCAACACACCATACAGGCGTGAGTCTCTGTGTCTTTTCAGTGAAGGTAACATCTTGCTGCTTCAGACTCTCTTCAACATAAATGCTTTTTTTCTGTGTTTCCAGTCAAATTATTGGTCATTTTGAAATATATTTTACATATTGACAATACAGGTTGTACCTCTCTAGTCCGGCAACCTCGGGACCTGACCGGTGCCGGACCATGGAAATTTCCGGACCATGGAAATTCACCCTTTTCCTGGACAGATAGTGACTTGCGCTTACGTTAACACCACTTTCACTGCTTCGTGGTGTCTTTGAAGACATATTGAAGGGTTAAATGTCTTACAGTAGCGAGTTTTTAATTCAACGTTTTTTTATTTGGACACAAAAAACACTACATAATTTAAAATTTTGACTGCGGAAACTCGAATTTCAACGGGTTTGAATGGCCCGCCAATGTTCAGACGACGTGCACAATCGTGTAAACAGCGTCATTTCTCTTATGTACAAAAGATTCATTATTGTTTATTACTGAAAGTCTTTTTTATTGAATTAATGTTTGTGTGCAAAATGAGCAATACAATTCATTAATAATAGGTAGAATATTAAAACACACGAGGAAATGAGACAGCATTGTTTTCGTTGATTACAAAACCAGTGACTGAGTGGTTCTACATATAAAACAAGAAAATAAGACGCTGGTTGTAGCTGTAGTAAAATTAATATGGTTGTTTTAAGTAATGTTATTTAATGTTAATAAATGGAACAATATAAATAGCTAACCATTAATGTTCAAGAAAAAAGTGAGACTGCGCGTATGTAAGTGCGCACATGTGAAAACATATCGTCATTACTCTACATAAGAATATGAAAGCAACATTTATTTACTGTTCATATATATTGAAGGGTTAAATGTTGTACTCTGAATAGACAAACAGAGAGAGAGCAGCCGAACTGCCGGATGTAAACAAACCTAAGTTTCCCACGGCTTTGTTGTTGTTTTTTTTTTTTGCGGGGATTATCCCACCCGGGCACAGGTCACTGACCCACATTGGAGCCTGAGGGGCGAAAATGTAATACTCCTGGGCAAACTAAAATCATTCCGGACCACGGAAGTTTCCGGACCATAGAATGCCGGACTAGAGAGGTACAACCTGTATATAATGCAGTGCAGTGTTGATTTAAAGAAAATAATCTTGAATTACACCAAATGAACTAAAATTTTATGGGTGAAATGGCGCCATGGGGTTCCTCCCCAACGCCTTCTCTTCTCCCTTCTCCTCCACCCCCATTCTAATTCCCATCATCATCATCCAGGAGCCTTCTACATACACATCTCAAAGTAAGTGTACTTTACTACCCTTTTTGTTGACTTCAGGCAATTTTCAGTGAGCTGGAACCAATTACCCAAAAACCCATTGAAACAATGGTTTTGGTTAACGAATTTTTCAGTTAATGAGCAAGCTTCTGGAACGAATTGTGCTCTTTAACCGAGAGACCACTGTATAATACTTCTGATAAACTTCCTATGTACTTATTTTTGAAATAATGAATGTGTGTATCTTTATATAATTTAGCTAAATATCTTTCTCGTCAGAAACGGTCATGCCAACGATTATGAATAAACTCATTTAGAAATACATCGTTACTTCAGGACTAAATCAGACAGGTTTACAACAGCCAATCAGCTGTAACTTTTGAGGAGGGAGCGGGACATCTTTCCTCAGCTGGCAAAAAATGCGCTATAGTTACATTCTGTAATAACAAACTTTTGTGCAACCCAAAAATTTTTATAATGGGACTTATGGGAGGCATTCTGTATCCTCAAATTTTTGTAAAGTGAGTGTTCTTTAACCCGGGTAGTGTCTGTAATGAGGTCAGTAGTAGTAGTTACATTTTACTATACAAAAATACCTGAATACAATATTGCATTAAGGGAAAAGTATTGAAATTTTCTGATGAAATGTGGGGTCCAGACCCTCATCCCCTCATCCACCCCCCCCCTCCTGGATCCACCCCTGTTATCTTGTCAAAAGTCAAAATTACTTGGACAGACAAGGTTATAGCTCAGGAAAAACATTCCCTTGGTGGCTCAAATTTTATTTTTAAACTCATTATAACATCAACTTGGCATCCTAAACTTTAGCCATAATATTTCTTTTGAATGCTTTATTTAATATTAATGTATCATTACAGGATTCACACAGGCTTCAATGAAGCTGAGGTCCTTAAAATTTTCTGTGATGTGTGTGATGCAGTGTCAAGACTTCATCATGTCAACCCTCCCATCATTCATCGAGATTTAAAGGTATGATATCTTGCTTAGTGTAAAGGTATTTGCTTTAGACAGTTACATTTGGAGCAAGAATATTAATGTCTAGATTATGGCACCAATTTTATCCTACAATCAGCACTTGGGAATATCTGAACCAGTATATTTTACCTGAACTTTTAATTATACAGGTGCTCCTCTACTTACCAACACTATACAGGTGCTCCTCTACTTACCAACACTATACAGGTGCTCCTCTACTTGCCAACACTATACAGGTGCTCCTCTACTTGCCAACACTATACAGGTGCCCCTCTACTTGCCAACACTATACAGGTGCCCCTCTACTTGCCAACACTATACAGGTGCCCCTCTACTTGCCAACACTATACAGGTGCTCCTCTACTTGCCAACACTATACAGGTGCTCCTCTACTTGCCAACACTATACAGGTGCTCCTCTACTTGCCAACACTATACAGGTGCCCCTCTACTTGCCAACACTATACAGGTGCCCCTCTACTTGCCAACACTATACAGGTGCTCCTCTACTTACCATCACTATACAGGTGCTCCTCTACTTACCATCACTATACAGGTGCTCTTCTACTTACCAACACTATACAGGTGCTCCTCTAGTTACCAACACTATACAGGTGCTCCTCTACTTACCAACACTATACAGGTGCTCCTCTACTAACCAGCATTCAGAGGCATTAACAGACATGTCCATATGTCTTGTTCATGGGTCATTTATGTTGGACATTAATTATCCATTACATGCTTGTGATATGTTAACTTTACCAGTGAGCTCCTTTATCCTGTGGCTTGCCTACCATACATGGAGAGCAGAACCTCATTCAATATATATGCTGCTTTTAATTTACAATTACATAATACAGATGATTTGCAGGTACAGGTAATTTTCTTTTTGTTTGCATCTATTAACCTCACTGGTGGCATTGTTGCCAAATTATACTTGTCACTCTAGCCACATGCCCCTAGCCCTCTCCCTACCAGACCATGTTATGGTTATTTTTCAATTTGTAATTTTGGGTTGATATACAGCCTTAAGGATGCTTTTGTTGTCAAATGAATCCCCCAAATTTGTAGGATAACGAACTCCATAATTGTGAATTCACTTAAAATTCATGTAAAATCATTAGCAACTCATTTTTCAAGATTCACAATCAAAATTTAGCTATCCATGAAGCCGTTGGAAGTATTGGGACCGACCTTTGGCATATGTGGATCTCCCCCACAAACTCTGCAGTTAGTCAGTTCTCCTCCTCTCACTCCAAGAAGTACATGTACACAGGAAGGGGGGTTGCTTAGTGTGCTGCAGCATCTCAATATTTTGGGTATAAGGTGCTGTACATTTGGTGGTAGCATTCCCAAAACAGGGTGAAGTTAGTTTTAGGCTTAAAGATTTTATCTTATAAAATGCAACAGACTAGACTTAGCAGAATATAACTTCCATTGCTGGAATCCTTGCAAGATAGCGAATAATTTGAGTATAAGCATTACATAGTTTGCACAAGAGATAAAAATTGTTGTCCTTTAGTGTAGTACATTTGAGTACATAGTGAGTACAGTAATATGTTGCTCAAAATTATGGCTTTTTCACAGGAAAAAGTCTGTATAACTAACCCCAGTGGTCCGGATAATATGTACTGTATTTTTGGTGGGTTTTTTATTTCATTATTTATCATTTGTATACATTTAGTACATTTGCCGGAAGATTCGGACAATGGCTTTTTCAAATGGTGGTTCCCCCTTTTAGTCCGGATCTTCGAGGGTTCACTGTATCTGAATTTTCCAGGTATCTCAACTTTGACCCCTTTGGTCCTATTCAGTAAAAATTTAATTGACTTCAACAATCCGAACACAACCAAAGTCATTTGTTAGCATGTCTGCCACCAGTAGCACTATAACCACTTTGTTAAAAAAAATACTATGATAAACAATAAAATTGATATAATAGAGTATTATATAATACCATAGCACATATTTCATGTACAAAAAATTTGCTTCTACAAATACACTCAAACCATCGTACTGTATGAGCGATTTTAGGTAATCAACCGCCTGACTAAGAATGTGCGTGTGCGCGCGTGCGCAGTCATCCCTTGGTTTTCATGCCTAATTGGGACCGCGCCGAGTGCGTGATTAAGAAAAAAGCGATAACGAAAGTATATAACCTATGGGATTTATTCTAATTGGTTCCAGGCACCCAAGACCTAACCCCAATTTTCCCCTTTTTACGACCATTTACACCCACTAAAGATATAGATAATGTTATGGTAAATATCAAAAACACACATAGGCATGGCTAGGTTTATTACAAAGTGATGAAAAGGGTACGCTTAATACTGTAGTCCACAAAACATGTACAGTAGATATGCTTTCTTTATTTGAGTCCCCCATCTGAGGAGTCCGTATTCTCATCGCTTCATGATGCCTGAGTCCTCCGTTTTCTCTCAATCTTAGAGTGTACCTGAGACTTCGTTATTCCTTTGTAATGAGACAGAATTTGAAATTGCAACACTTGTTGAGGTAACTTAGATATATCTGATTACAGTTGGAATATTCAAGATCCATTATGAGTGATGTTTAAAGCTTCAACTGTCTTTATGGTTGGTAAAACTTGTCAAGTCTGTCAGTCTGAGCGGCATGTGTGAGGCCTTGTGTTTGTACAACCGCTAAATATATAAATATATAATGTTATGGTAATTATCAGAAACACACACAGGCATGACGAGGTTTATTACAAAGTGATAAAAAATATACGATCAATACTGTACAGTGGGTAGTCCACAAAACATGTGAAGGGGTTTGTATAGTGGGAAGTTTGGTTATATTTGGTAGAGGATACACCATGAAGTGAAGGGGTGTATTTTCACCGAGAAGAATTAATGTAATTAAGGATTATTTGTGTTCCAACATGTATAGTAAATACCCCTTGAAAGCTCAGGCTGTATTCCTGTAGAGAAAACTTTCAGCAAATAAGTTTACAATGGGGTCATTATAACATATTTTATAGTAAAATATTTGCTATGGAGATAGAGTACCGTCTAACATAAAGAGGTCTGCATATGGGCCCGAATCACTGAAACTTCCAACGTCGTCTTCATTATATTTGCTGTCATCCTCCTCCTCGTCACTGTCTCGCCACAACAAATCATCATCCCCCCCATCCATTGCTTTTGAAATCCCACATTTTTTGAAAGATTTTACAACAGTTTCTACACGAACGGCTTCCCAAGACTATTACAAATTCGCACAACACATCCAGTAGTGGAGCACGCATATTACCCCCCTTCGTGAATGACTTTTCTCCCTTAACCATCCATTTATTCTACTCAGAACGAATATTGTACTTAACTGGCTTATTTAGGCTTGCATCAAGCACAGATGTTAACCCCCCTGGTATTACTGCAGTTACAATGTTGTTTTGTTGTAGAGGCTTCTTGACCTTATCTGTTAAATGGGCTCTGAACATGTCCCAAACCAACGAGCTCCTTTCCTTGCGTAATCCACCAGGCCACTTAATCCACACATTGTCAATCCATAAATGAACTCCAGCTTCATCCATTCACCCCTTCTCATGGACATGGACCATAACACCTGTAGGGAACTTTATATTTGGCATTGTTTTTCTTTTAAATATAACCATTAGTTCCATCTGCAAGTTAGATTAATACGACAGTGAACTTTCTCTTTTCGTGACCTGTACTTTTTATCAGAATAGTTTTTTTTGCCTTTAGTGTCAACAGTTTTATTGCTGAGCATATAAAAAAAAAAGCAAGGCGTTTCATCCATATTACCAATCTGACGCTGTGGGTAGTTGTGTTCCTTCCTCAGTCCAATGACATATCTATGGAAATTTATAACTTTGTCTTCGAGGTCAACTGGGAGTTTCTGTGCACTTTTAGTTTTCTGCCTCAAAACAAAATTTTTCCTCTTCATGAAGTGATTACACCAGTTCGCAGTTGCTTTAAAATTTTTGCTTTCATCTGGGTGTGTTTTGGCCCACTTAAGTGCATGGGTGTGTATGTCAGTTCGGGTTACTGTATAGCCTTCGTGACGGTTTTCGTTGACCCAATCTTCTAAATAATTGTTCTGCACATCGTTTACCGTGATCACTTTAGTCCAGGGATACCGGGTCACCCATTGTCAGAAACGCCGCATGGCAGAGTCAGGGGTTGGTCGGTAAATCCTGGTGACAACTGGCAATCGTGAGATGGTAGGTGTAGGTGACCACAGTAGAGACAGGTGGCGGCTGTGCCCCATGGGAGGCAGTGGCTGTGGGAGGAAGGTAGTGGTTGACGAGAAGAGTCAATGATGAGGTTCCAGGGTGGCATTCCCATGTGTAGGAAAGTCAACTATTTGTGCAAGGTGGAGGTGTTGGGTGATGTTACTGATGTCTAACTCATTAAAGTCACCCCATATCACTAGTTTAGCACATGGAAATCTGGATCTCAGGGAGTCTGCAGTGTCTATTATATGAGTAACCAGTATCAACACCCGAGGACGAGTTACTGCACCACATGAACACCACACCACCCGGTGTCCCCATGACCACATGAGCTCCTTCATATCAACACCGAGGACGAGTTACTACACCACATGAACACCACACCACCCGGTGCTCCCATGACCACGTGAGGTCCTTCATATCAACACCCGAGGACGAGTTACTGCACCACGTGAACACCACACCACCCGGTGTCCCCATGACCAGCCTAGGCCCGTGCCATCAACAGCAAACCATAATAATTTGTATATTCATTTCATGTTCCTTCTTCTTTCAGTGATGAAAGCTTTTGTTAAGTGACCCACCTACTCCATCTCTTTGTATGTAAAAATTCATTTTTGTCCAATGTATATTTTCAGCCTTTTGGCTGCCGAACTTTTTCAATAAATCGTTTATTATTATTATTACAGTCAATCCTCATATTACGCGGTCCCGCATTCCGCGTTTCACCGTTAACGCGGTGCCTTGCCAGAACCTAACATGCTCACATTCCGCGGTCGTGAACCCCATTACGCGGAGAGCGGCTGGCAAGCCGCGCCATTTTTGGATCCAAACCTCCCGCCATCCGCCATGTTGTGTAAGAGGTGCGAAAATGATTCGCACAAGGTCGCCCAGTCATCAAAACATTACCAGTTCTTCACCCGCCACCCACTACAGCCGGCCCAAGTCAGTGATAGTGATAATTATAGTGAGGATATGGACTTATATGAACTTTGGGGGGTTTGACAAAGAGGCCCTGCAAGCCTCTGTGGTGGATAGTGATACAATTGATACAAGTGATACAGGTGAGGGCCAATAATCTGCCCTCTGCCTCGGAACCAACCGCCCATCCCCGTGTGCCCAGCCATCTTTTCTACTGTAAGTGTTAAAAAACCTAATATTATTGATATTTCTCTTAATTATTAATTGTGTGTGCATGCCATCATAAAGTTAAGATAATATTTTTACTACAACATAGTTGTGTGTCGTCAAAAAGTGGAGTTTGGGGATCGGCCTGGACTCCATTTCAATTAATCCCATATGTTATGTTGTTCACTTTACGCGTTCCTCACGTTCCGCGGTACCCTCCGGGTTACATTAATTGCGTAATGTGAGACCCAACTGTATTATTATTATTATTATTATTATTATTATTATTATTATTATTATTATTATTATTATTTCACTCACACACCCCCAACAAGGGAATTAAGACAGCAAGCATGAGAAGTGAAGGTCTTATTGTATGACACTTCTGTGTGTGTGACTGCATGGTAGTGAGTTAAATATCAGCTGTTGAGGAGCGCTTGGCAACACTCATTTCCACTCCATCTCTTTAATCACCCACACCTTTCTGCTTTCTCACTCCATATTTGAAAATGTTTTGTAACGTAATGATGAAAGGTTACAAATTTGCTCATTTATACTTACCACAATCTCACTAAAAATACTTTAAGGTTGGTGTTTATTCAAGACATCTTCAGGTCATGAGGCCCACTTACCCCGCACCCAAGAAAGGGTGACCTGACATTCCATCAGGATAATAATATGAGACCACTAATCCCCCACAGCTCCATGGGAGAGGAAAATAGCTGTCTTAGCTGTAACACATAGCTTCATTCATGCCCATATACAGTATATAGATTTTTTATTTTCAAATATATTTATTTAACCAAACTTTTAGATAAACTATTCTGGATTATTTTAGTAAAGAAATGGAGTTTGTAACCTAATTAGAACTGTATTTATGGAATCCGGTAGTTTAGACTCAAGGAAAACATGCCCAGCACCCAGAAACATTCTGGGGAATTTGGCTGTCTGTCTGTCTGTGAAAGATGTCTAGTTTAGACACTGAAGCTTTTCCCAGTAACCAGAAAAGGTTCCGGGGATAAGGAATTTTTCTGGAAGTGTTCTGCATCAATTGTTCAGGCTGACGGCTATATCACTATACAGTCGTGCGCCAGTTAACGTTCGATCCCATATAAGTCCGTGGCCCCCCCCCCCCCCCCCAAAAAAAAAAACACGTGACGCCTGATGGACCACCACTCCACGACCCCGTGACGGAGACATGATGATCCTCCCCATACTGGTCAGATATTATGTGTTAAAGGAATATGCTTCCTTACTTAGGCTTTTTTAAGCATTTGCCTACAGGTGAAATGTTAACCTACATCTATTGAGGATAAAATCTTTCACCTACAAATTGACAAGAACACATTTGCTGTAATCAAACATATCTAGTTGCCTCAACAATTACAATCCCAGTTGCAATTGGGGTTGCAATTTCAAATTCTGTGGCATTGCTAAAAATAGTAAAGTTCCTGGTGCACTCTAAGATTAAGAGAGAAAACGGAGGACTCAGGCGTCCTGATGCGAGAGAAAACGGACTCGTATGATGGGGGACCAAATTAAAAAAAGCATAGCTAAATGTTTTGTGGACTACAGTATTAAGCGTACCCTTTTCATCACTTTGTAATAAACCTAGCCATGCCTATGTGTGTTTTATGATATTTACCATAACATTATATATAAATTTAGTGGGTATAAATGGTCGTAAAATGGGAAACTTGGGGTTGGGTCTTGGGTAAATGATCCAATTAGAATAAATCCCATAGGTTCTGTACTTTCATTATCGCCGGGGTCCCAATTCGGCGCGATAACCAAGGGATGACTGTATTGTACTGTATATACTTGTGACACTGGCTAGTTGCTTCTGGTGTTATGGTACAGGGGTACCAAGTGACAGCACTAGGATCCCGCTTCCTCTATCAAGGAATAAACAATTAAAATTTAAATTAAAAAAAAAAAAAAAATTCAGATAAATTACTATCTTACAAGAATCCCTCCAATGTAAGTTATATTATACTGCCAGATCTGGGGTCACTAAATCTAAGGGGATAACTTAACTCTAATCTTAATTCCTAAGGGTCGCTGCCACCAGACCCCCTCTGGACAGCATGTAGCTCGTTAGGTAGCGGGCAGAGTGGACTAGGCATTGGGTTAGGTTTTCCATTTACCAGATCGATAAGGGTAAAGAAGGGTGAAACCATAACATATCTTATTTGATTTATTCCTTATAAAACATGGTGGTAAAAAAACATATACATGAACTGGCCTTCCTCAGAAGAACAACGGAAATGTGGTTACCCAGATGGGCCCCAGACTCTTGCATTGATGGCGTGTCATCCACCTACTTATTGCATAACAATCTGTGACCACCGTACCTCGTTCCTTCCTTCTTACAATATCCCTTAACACATCAGACTGCTCCACCTGTGTGGAATATAGCACTGTCGGTTATCATACATAGTAGCACCATCTCAACACACCTGTTACACTCCATAACTGCAAGTATGTGACTCCTTGTGACTTTTAGGTATACACAACGGGCACCTCGTTCGCACACCACCCTCGGTGGGTAAAGACGAGGGCTTCACCTAGAGACATACCAGCACTATTTCTACGCCTGGTATTATAGGTCGCTCCAAGTGACGATCGCAGTTTCTCACGGTCTCCTTAGTTGTGACTACTCATTTGGAGTGGTGCGCTGGAAATCCACAGGTTCATAGTGGACTGGCATAGCGGGGAGTCGTCCCCACCTGTTGTGACGCTCAAAGGGACAATGGCGGCCGGGCGGCAAGGTACTCCGACCACATGGCACCTGAGGTGACGGTAGAACGGAGAAGACTGAGAAATAATGCCTGACGGGCGGTTATCCCACCCCTTAACACATTCCTATCACACTTATATATCCGGCAAAGCTTTAAACTGTAGTAACTTCTATTTATCAACCTTAATTATAGGGCGGGATATAGCCCGCTAGGACACTGACCTGAGGTGACGGTAGAACGGAGAAGACTGAGGGCAGTGCCCCGCCGCTCCTCGTCACATAGGCCTGCAGTTTCCAATCCTCAATTTACACTTTTGTTTCTTATGGTTCTCACCTGAACAATTTTCGGTATATGGTCACTCATGTCTTATAAACACATATTTTAATCCTAAATTACACACTAAGGTAAGGTCTTGGTTTGCTAGTGCTTGGGTAAATGCCTGGGATTATAATATCAACGTGGCATCTGAGGCGGGTACATGACGCGCCTTGAAACAAAGGCTGAATGATCATGGCGGGGGTGTATCAACTTCACTTAAAACTGTAATGAGGGATCCTCCTCTCACACATTGCACTATTTGAACACAGACATAAGATTCTCTGATCACTGTACCTGTCGTGGGTATATGTCACGTGAGGCTACGAGGTGTATTTAATTCATACCGACGCATACACGATATTTCCTTTTAAGTATAGTTTCTGGATCACTGTCAACACCTCACATAGTTCTGATACATTTTTCCTTTTTCCAGATCATTGTTCTCATGTATTTTCATATGATATCTGTTGGAGTTATGTTCGCTACACGCTCACAGACGTAAATAGTAAGACCTTCAAACCCTGATCCACACTTAGTCTTACAGTACACTAGTCCAGCTCAACTGGACTTTAACATTCATCTTATGCCTACCCTGAGTGATCCTTAATGCTATGAATACATACACTTAATATGATATAACTATACCTGGGTACAATACAACACATGGTCTAGGAACCTTGAGTAGGTGAGTTGTCCTTTATCAATGTTTCCCGTTTTCTGAGGTTCTACAAGCGCGGTGCATTTGAATGTTATGTAGCGTAATATGAATTAAATGGGATTTTTAGGGATGACAATCATGTGCGCAGTACAATATTCACCCAGGTCGTTTGGGTGGAAAATTATGAGAAGAGCTTAGTCACTCTTAAGGAATGATAAATAAACACGCAGGCCTTCAGTGCCAACTGTCAAATCTTATCTCAAATAAATAAATAACCAAACAAACGCCAGACATTCTGTCAACCCCCCCCCCCTTCCCGTCTTAATAATAATAATAATAATAATTAACGGTTTATTGAAAAAGTTTGCAGCCCGAAGGCTGAAAATATACATTGGACATAAATGACTTATTACATACATTGGTGGTTTAACAAAAGCCTTCATTAGAGAAAGGTGAAGGAACATACAGTGAACATACAGATTAATGTAGGTGTTGAACAGCAAAAACGTAGTGTAGTAACTCCCTCCCAGATGGTGTTAGGAGGGACCTCACGTGGTGTAGTAGTTCCCTCACAGATGGTGTTATGAGGGGCCTCACGTGGTGTAGTAATTCCCTCACAGATGGTGTTACGAGGGGCCTCACGTGGTGTAGTAATTCCCTCACAGATGGTGTTACGAGGGGCCTCACGTGGTGTAGTAATTCCCTCACAGATGGTGTTGTGAGGGGCCTCACGTGGTGTAGTAATTCCCTCACAGATGGTGTTATGAGGGGCCTCACGTGGTGTAGTAATTCCCTCACAGATGGTGTTATGAGGGGGCCTCACGTGGTGTAGTAATTCCCTCACAGATGGTGTTATATGAGTGAGGTGTGGTCCCAGGCCTTCCTATCGTAGACGGATTAACACATCGCTGGTAGTTGGGTCTCGCGGGCCGTTATCACTGGGTACCTGGGACCTCACTGTGTGAAGGTCAACTTGGGTACCACTGTTACTGTTGAGTTGTTCTCACTGACTTAAGCACTGTTCACCACTGTTCACCTCTGTTTAACACTGGTTCCATTTCTTTCCTAAATGAAATAGTAACTTCTGGCGAGAACTTGTTGATATTCCGGTGGGGAGGAGGGTTCAGGGGAGGGGGTTGCTGAAATCCTTGCAAGACAGAGATTAATTTGAATATAACCGTCATATATTTTGCTCAAGATATAAAAAATATAGTACATTAGTGTACAATACTGTAGTACATTTTATAAAAAAAATTTCAAATGTATTTTTGCGTAGATTCACATAAATTTCATTTATTTTCATACATTTACATGCACACATCATACTAAAAGAAACGTAAAAGAAATACTGTAAATGACTTTAGTGCAAAGCTGGAGTGCACATGTACTAATTTGATTATGGTACTAAAATTGTTATGTCTAGTGCAAATTACAACATGTTTATATTCAAATACATCAATTTCTTACAAGAATCCCAGCCATGTTCATTATATTCTCCTAGGTCATATCACTGGCATTTTAAAATGAGAGAAGCTTAGTAGGACTGTTAAATAAACACACAGACCTTCGCCTCAAACTTATCACCTCAACCCTCCACCCCTCCCCAACCCCTCGCTGGGTGGCGGAGCCGTCAGTCCCTCCCTCTCTCCCCAGCCAGGCTTTTAGGCTTACAGTTTTTATCTTGTATAATATCTCAGACTAAAGTTAGGAGATTATAATTTGCATTGCTGGAATCCTTGCAAGACAGCCAATAATTTGAATATAAACATCATATATTTTGCTCAGGAGATAAAAATTGTTGTACATTAGAGTACAATACTGTAGTACATTTTATAAAAAAGTTTTTCAACTGTAATTTTGGGTATATTTACATAGATTTCTTAGTGCAAAGCTGCAGTGCATATGTACTAATTTGATTACGGTACTAAAATTGTTTGGTCTAGTGCCAAGTATAGCATATATATATTCAAATTAATCAGTATGTTACAAGAATCCCAGCTATGTTAATTATATTCACCCAGTTCATTTCACTGGCTTTTTATAAGAGAGAAGCTTCGTCACCTAAGAGCTGATAAATATACTGTACACGCGTTAGACCTGGGCCTGTGCCAACTGTCAAACGTACTACCTCCCCTCCCCCCACGCCCCCTCGCTCCCACCCTCTCTCTCCCCCATCTGCTCAGCGTTGCTGGAATCCTTGTAAAACAGTGAATAATTTTAATATAAACGTCATTTATTTTGCACAAGAGATAAAAATTAATCACCTGTATCACATTACAGTAGTGATTTAACAGTAAAAGTGTATATGTACGTATATAGTATTCCACATACACATAAGTATAAATAAAAAGTTTGTGATGATCGGACAACGTCCATTTCTGTTAACGTCACGTATCTAGGACGTTAAGCGGCGCATGAGTGTATATGATATTTCCTGATTATTTTTTATTATGTAGTTATCGGTAATAATGTTTCTTGCTTTCCTTTTTTCCAGGTAGAAAATATCCTCATCAGTAGTGAAGGTAGCTATGTTTTGTGCGACTTTGGTTCTGCTACGGCACGGGTGTTGTGTGGGACAACTGACGGTATATCTAAGGTGGAAGAGGAAATTCAGCGCTATACTACTTTAGCTTACCGTGCTCCAGAAATGATCGACTTGTACCTTGGCCGACCAATTACCACGAAATCAGATATATGGGTAGGTTACTTTACCTTTGTTTCTCCTATGAAGTGGTTAGGTTCAGTAGATCTTATAGTATTATCTGTGTGTCTTCTTCTTATAGTGCCTTATTTGTGAGGTTATTATGAAATGAACATAAAATTAGTTCACAGTTTTTCTTCCTAGGTAAAGTGTTAGGTACCTTTGAAAAGTCTTCGTCTATCAACAAAAGTGATACAGTAGAACGTCGATTTAAAGCGATTCAATTTAAGATTATTGATTTAAAGCAACACCCACAATTAAGGACAATGTTTTAATTTAAAGCGAATCTCTTCTATTTTGCGCGAGTCAATCTGGCGCATCATACTTAAAATTTTGTGCATAATGTTTCTCTGGGTATGCTACACTGTCCTAAGGGCAAAGCTGTATTGTACATGTACTCAAAATAATGTACTAAATGATTACTAAAATTTTTGTCCAGTGCAAACTATAGCATGTTTACATTCAAATTAATCACTATCTTATGAGAATTCCAGCAATGTAAATTATATTCTCCCCGGTCACTTCTGTGACATTTTATAAACAAAAAACAAAAACTCAATCTAAAGGACGTAAATAAACAATTAAATACTTCACTAGACCTTCCATGCCAACTGTCAAACATGTCACTGTCGCCTACCCTCCCTCCCTCTCCCCTATCTTCCCAGCCAGGGTTTGGTTGTTTAGGGCTTTTAAGTTTTTATCTTTTATAATATCACAGACTAAGGTTAGGAAAATATAATTTGCATTGCTAGAATCCTTGCAAGACAGCGAGTAATTTGAATATAAAAGTCTTATATTTTGCACAAGAAATAAAAATTTTATCCCTTTGTAATAAAATAAATTAGAACATGTCAGTTCAGTGACATTTTAAAAGAGAAAAACTTAGTCACTCTTAAGGACAGATTAATAAATAAGCACTAGACCTTGGCATCAACTGTCAAACATATCACATCACCTCACCTCCCTCCCTCCCCCCATCTTCCCAGCCAGTAAACAGACCATTTTGCGTCCTATAATTTTAGCTGTGTTGATTTATGAGTGTTTGTTTTAACATAATGCTACAAAAAACAATGTTTTGTTTATTCTAGGAGATGGGCTGAGGTGCATCTGGGTAGACTCTCTGTCTTTTTAGTATTTTGTGTTTCTCTCAAGTACTGTACCAAACTACTGTAAATTATTCCATTGAAACAACACTTTGATTTAGTGCGAATTCGGTTTAAAGCGACCTCTCTTGGAACGAATCTCATGTTATATCGACATTCTATTGTGTACAGCATCTTTGTTGAAAGAACCAATAAATGCATAAATATTGTGATGGGACTCTAATTTATATTTTTGTATTTATTTTTTCCTTTACTGTATATGGTAGAGGGCAAACTAACTGGTATTACATGATGCTTTCTCAGAAAAGTCTCCTAGTGCAAAGGAAATGTGAAATTACAAAGCAGTGTGTAATTCATTCATTATTGCAAAGCTGATTGTGTTACTGACTTAGAACAATTATTTTGTTACATCATGATCCTGGACTTGTATAGGTTGTCACACTAAATTATTAGGGAAGCACTGTTAATTCTAAGAGTATAAGTATAAGTAATTGTTTTGGTCCTATGGGAGTTACCCCACAATTTAACATTCCTTTTCAGAACCTACCATGGCATGGGTACTGTGCAATGCTTAGTAACAGTCAACATTATCCATATGGCCAATGGTAATGCTGAAAATAGCATTCTCATTCAGTCATACCAAGTTCATGTCTGAATTTATTGTTGTTTCAAGTAGGGATGCACCGGAGCTTAGTTCCGGCCAGAGCCTCAATTTTTTTGAAATTCCGGCCGAAATTTTAGAATAATAACCGGCCGGAACTGGAAGTTTTTATTGTGATATTGGTTACTGTTTCATGAATTTTACCTTCAGTTTCTTCAGTACTGAACAGTCTACACTTCTGGTTGTAACTACTTATTTTATAACCAATGCTTCTTGGTAACAATGTTACAGTATGTAACACAGTAATGGGGAGAACATAATACTGTACTGTATACGTAAAGGTATTACAGGCCGACTCTTGTAATTTTCCACAAACTGCTTCAGGTTACTAACTTGGTCAAAACACTTCACATCATCAACTTTTATCAATCAAATATTTGACACACAGCTCCACATCAGTCCAGTTTGGTGTTTCACTCAAGGTTATCCATTTGAAACAAGAAAAATCTTCCATTGGTTTCGTCCATTTCTCAATATACTCTAGGCATCTGTCGTATAGATTAACTATTTCAGCACAAAACTTGGTACACTCTTTTTCATTTCCTTCTGTGCATTTTTGAGCAAGCAATCCTTTAACTTTCAAGGGCATTAAATTCTGACTTTTGCATTCTACAAGCATTTTTTGAACAGATTCTAAATTTGTCAACACTGCTACAACCGAATTGCTTTCCATTTCAATTGCTTGAATGTGTGTATGAAATATATTCATTAATGGGTGTATGTGCCAGAGGTAAATCTCACTCATTTCATTCTCAAAGAATTTTTTAATTAGTGTGGGTGGTTTTTCTTGTGATAGAAAGAAATGCTGTATTTCAAAGCAGGAAACATCTGTATTAGCCTGGCGATGGCAGGCAATAGTGACAGTCAGCGAGTCTTACTATGGGAGAGGAGCTTCCTGTATTCAACTTCAACAAAATCACAATACTCCTTGAGCTGCTCAGTTCGAACTGTGTAGATGTGAAAATATTGATAAATTTTTCAGATAATATTTTCAATATCAATATCCATTCTTTCTGCAGAATGATGGACACAGTTGTTTAAAATATGCGCTGGGCAACCCACTCCAATTAATGATTTCTTTTGAAACATTTTCTTCAAATTTGCAAACACATTATTACCGTCTTCATTACGCCTGAGTCCTCCAAGCATTGTATTGCAGTTGTCACCTATGAATGCAACACATTTCTCAGAGAGACCATTTTTCTCCAGAGTTTCGATTGTGTCTGCAGTCTCATTAGGTGTGTTCTTTAACTCAATCAGTTTTGACTGTAAACCACCATTCTTCCAGTCAAAGTACTGAATAATTACAGGAAATAGCTTTATTGAATTGTGATTACTTCCATCTGTAGCAATTCCACAACATGCTATCTCATTTTCTTCAAGATTTTTCAAGGCAGCATTAACAGAATGCGGTGCAAGCACAAAATTAACAATTGCTTCTATTTTTGTTTGAGCACTAGAAAACTTCTTTGCCACCTCGGAATCAGAAAAAGTCTTTTTAACCAAGACACATGAACAGTTCATGGACGTGAAGCTATTGTGATGTTTTACAGTGTGAAATACCTTCTGCAGCAGTGACAGCATCTTCACTTTTACTACCTGGTTTGACCAAAAAATCTGTCAGTTTCATCGATGAGCCCTCTCCTTGAACTGCTCTCATGTGTTTGCAAATCATTAATACTTTTATTTGCCACAGAGACGTAGGTTCCTGGTTTGCACACCAAACACTCCGCTTCCCATTCATCCCTGCCTCTCTTAAAACATGGGAGTTTGCTCTGCAACTCTACAGTGAATTTACATTTGCGTTTGGGCATTTTGTCCGTGGGTTTTACGGTACTGTTTTATGCTCTGGGAAAGTGCAACAAATCGTAAGCACTAGCTGTGGCAACAAGCGACAAACCCACAACAAAGACTAAGATCAAACGCTGTCACCGCAGGTTAAAGACCGGCCAACCACCGGTCACCGTCATAGTTGTCAAAACACGTAAATAATATAGCAAAAATGGCTAGATTATAATTGAAAATTGCTAAAATGCCTTAAATGCAGGACAAGAAAAACAAATGCTACAGTGTAAAAAAAGCCACAAGAAAAAAATGGTATACTTTCAACATTTCATTTATGGCTGTAATAGCACTAAATACAAAAAAAAATTATAATAATGCTCGTGGTTGAAGAACAAGGAAAAGCAGTACATGGCACTACGTGCTAGTCCAAAACCTGCTAGCAGCTAAGTTGACAACACCGTACAGGCGTACACGTGACTTATCAGCTGACGAAAACTGAATGAGATCTCTACGGTTTCCACCTCCCCTCTCTCTCATCATTACAGTTTCATGTTTTTTTCCGCGGAAAAATGATGGAAGCTGAAATTCCGGACTTTTGAAGAATTGTAAAAATTACTTCCGGATGAAGATTTTGAGACCTAAATGGAGGACATGTCTGGGAAAATACGGACGTATGGCAACCCTATGTGTCCTCCAATATTGCAGTTTAAGGTGAATCATCGTATCATGAATCATTAATTACCTTTAAAATAAAGTAATAATATTGAGATGCGTTCCCAAGTGTGACCTTTTCATATCTTTTGTGTGACTTTTTACCCTCTTTTCCCACCAAACAATTAAATATGCAAACTATGTTCTTTAAATAATGTTTATGAATGCACTTTATACAATATAAATAAATAATAATAAGGTCACACAAGAGGAGATGGGACGCCATTGTTTTTGTTAGTGACGATGGTTGTACATAAGAAACTGAAGAAAATAAGACCCTGGTTGTTGCTGTAGTAAAATTAATGTAAAATATGAATACAGTAAGTCCTCGCTTAACGTCGGGGTTACTCTCCTAAACACGTGACGTTATACAAAACAACGTTAAGTGGATCAATTTTCCCCATGAGAAATAGATAAAATATGGGAGTTACATTCCTGAGCCTCCCTTTACCCCATGAAATACATTACATATACAGAAAATCATTGCCATTTCTATAGAAAATAGTGCATACATATACAGCTACTAAGTTTGTATTGGTACTCACCGATGGGCGGAGGTGGCAGAGTAAGTGTGTGGTGGGTAGTGAGGCAGATGGCGGGAGGGGAGGAGTATGGCGGGAGCAGAGGAGGAGGGTGGTGAGTCACTGAGACTCTACCGAGCCGAGGGAGAGTAGAGCAGCCAGACGTGAGAGGGTGATGTGCCGTAAAATGTAGTCTGTGACAATGCAAAACTACGTAGTGTTGGATCACCGGGATGTTAAATTAATTTTTGGTTTCTAAAGTTTTGCGACGTAGTACCGAAACAACGTTAAGCGGGACGACGTTATACGAGTACTTATTGTATACAGTCTCTCCTTGACTTAGGACAGGGTTCCGGACTGATGACCAGGTCATAAGTCGAATTGGTCGTAAGTCGAAAATGCGAAAATAATACATGGAAATTCTAAAATGAAATACGGTACAGTAAAAGTAATCAATAAAGTGTTACTGTGCACTTACCTTTAATGCAGTCAGCTGAATGCACACGGGGCCTCAATAATTTTTTAATTAAACATGCAGACTACATTAATTGGATGAAGCAGAGGCGGAGACAGGGCTGGTTGGGTCTTCAATTTTGCTTTCTTCAGACAGGTTAACATACTTGCTTGTTGAAGGAATTGGTTCATCTTTAGGTAGTGAAGAGGCAGCAGTGGTGGGGAGTGAGGAGACAGCAGTGGAGGACTTCTTGAAATACACTTCCAATTTAGGCTGCACAGTTTGCCTTTTCTTTTCATTGTAAGTCTCCCTGTAGCAAGCAAGTGCATCTTGGATCAGTCTGTCAACTTTTGCAAAACTCAACATTTTGATCCATTTCTTCAAACATTTGCATCCCCTTATTAATAGTAGCAGATGCCTCTGCCTTGTCCTTCAAAATTGTTGATATTGTCGAGTGAGAGAAGCCAAGGTCGCGTGAAACGGTTGCTACCATTTTTCCATTTTCATATTGCATTATTATTTTCATTTTCATCTCAAAAGTAATTGACTGTCTCATTTTCTTCTCAGCACCACGAGAACTCTCACTTTTACACTTGCCAGCCATTTTAAAGGGAATTAGAAACAAAAATTTTGTCAGTACACAGCGCGATCACTAACAACGACTGCCAAACACCAACTGAGTGGGCTACGGCGTGGATGCTGTACACCACGAGGCGGCCCAGCCCACGCTGTCGTATGGGACTGAAATGTTTCGGCACTAGAAAATACGTAATTTAAAAAATATTTTATACGACTACGGCGGTCATATGTCCGGGTTGTCGTGAGTCGAGTAGGTCGTGAGTTGAGGAGTACTTGTATATGTTTTAAATAATGTTTATTTAATTTTAATAAATGGAACAATAGAAGTAGCTAACCACTAATGGTGAAGAAAAAAGCGAGATGGATTGGGAACGCCAACGTATACGTGCTCACTCAAGGAAACATAGCGGTATTTAGCTTATTAAGAATATGCCCAAAAGATTCATTATTGTTTATTACTGAATTTGTATTTGATTGAATTAATGTTTATATATGCAAAATGAACAATACAATTTACTAGTAATATGTAGAATATTAAAATGCACAAGAGGAGACGAGACAGCATTGTTTTCCTTAGTGTTTACACCCGTGACAATGGTTCTACATTAGAAACTGAAGAAAATAAGACCCTGGTTGTAGCTGTAGTAAAATTAATTAAAAAAAATGAATATGTATGTTTTAAGTAATATTATTTAATGTTAATAAATGGAACAATAGAAGTAGCTAACCACTAATGGCAAAGAAATAAGCGAGATGATTGGGAACACCAGCATACAGTAAGTCCGTACATGTGAAAACATATCGTCATTCCTCTCCATAAGAATATGAAAGCACCACTTATTACTGTTCATATATGTTTTAAATAATACTTACTAATGTAAAACAAAAATTCTACTCACCAATGGTGGTAAAGTCTAAAATATAAGGACAGCCAATGATGATGAGTGTTTTTATTCAGATGATGAAGTCATCAGGTTCAAATCTGGCTGAAGCTGAAGCTTTGCATAAAGATATCATAGCTGTTGCTGAAACTGTTACTGAACCTGAAGTTGTTGCTGAAGCTGCTTATGATGCTGAATTTGATGATGTAGCTGAAGTTGATGGTTTAGGCCTTTGAATAATAAAGCTGTCGAAAGAACCTTTCACAGCCGCCTTATTTTCTCATTATACATCTTCATTAGAGGTCATATGTGTTTTTCACGTCTCTGTTAATTTTAATACTTTGTTCTGTTAATGGATCCACTTCAGAAAATAATTTTATGTTCATTGTTTGCTCCATATAATATCCACAGACCTCTCACCCCTTTTCATATCTTTTTAACACATCTAGTTTCTCGGCTAAGTTATGCACTTTCTTTTAGCTTTTCTACCAGCACTACCATCACTTGCTTTCTTGCTCGTGTTGAATAGGGACGGAAAAATGCAGTAAGAAATCTGAGAATGTTTTTCTCCTTTTCCTGTTCACATGTGTGAAAACAAAAGGCCCGCCAGCTGCGACTGTTTATACTAGTGATGTTGGCATCACCACTCACAAGCCTGGCAGTCTCCATGTGCAAGGCTTTTTTTTTTTCGTAGTTATTATTTATATGAAAGTGTAATTTTACTTAATTTTTATTTTATTTTTGTCTTAAATCCAAATAAAATAATGGTGTAATTTGAATTAGGGCCTAAATTAACCAGGATCTTAAATATGAATCGTCGTTAGTAGAACCGTCATTATTGGAGCCTTTCCTGTTATGGTGAAGGGATACAACTTTGTTCATTTATACTTATACTTATCACAATCTCCCTAAAAATACCCACTAATCCCCCACCCATGAAAGGGTGACCTGACATTCCTTCAGAAGGTCAGTAATATGAGACCACTATTACTCCACCCTACTTCCACCTGACATTAAGTCAGGTCTGGTCAGGTTTACTCCAAAAATACTTTAGGTTTTGTCTTTATTCAAGACATTTTCGGAAAATACTCTTGATTTTTAACCTCTGAATTTGTTTCTAAAGCCGTAATTTTCTGAAAAATTACGGCTTGGACAATGATTTTCCGAGAAAATTTCAATTCCGGCTATTGATGAGTTCCGGGTTTTAGGGATTCTGGCTAGCGGAGATATTACTGTTTTTCAGGCTTGCACTACTTGTACTTTATACAAACTTTTAGACTTGATTGGCTTTTGAAAATCATGGATTAATGTTTAAAGGTCTTTGATATCAAGTTCCCTGGAAGCTCAAATACATATGAATGGCTTTTTCTTAACCAACCTTGAAACTAGTTAGGTTTTGATTGGCAGTACCAGATCTTAAATAATTGCCTTCCAAGTCTTGCCATTTGACTATTTAATGCCCAAGGAGAGTGAAATTTGAATAGAAATTGGAAGAGATGGGGGGGGGGGGGGTTAGGGGGGCAGTCAAAGTAGAGAGATTTTTTGATTAATGTTAGTTTGACAAGGCATTGGAACAAGGGACTTTGAAGGATCTCTGTGAAAAGACAATTTTATGTCAAGGATCGAAGACTTTGCCATTTGAAAGAGCGAGTTACAAGTGTGGTGTGTTAAGTGCTTGAACCATCCTGTCCAACTAAATACTTTGCACCAATCTTGTGTGTTACCTTTTCCCACCACGAAATTAGATCATCCTACCAGTATTTTGACAGATATATTTCTAACTTAAATATAATCTATATAATCTATATTGGAGAAGTATACTGTATATGTCCCTCTTTCCAGATTTTAATTTCAAGTTGTATCAATCTCTTTATGCAAGAGGGCCAAACTTAAAGTCTAGCAGTACTCGGAGGTCACACAACTGTTTGAATGATGTGAAGTGAATATAATAGACTATATTCAAATGTATGTGTTTATTCTTGGAATTTAGGCATGTACAAAACAAACTGTGAACTAAAAGCAGAGTACCTTTTTATATCCAACGTAAAGAACATATCTAACTTCTGGTATTCAAGCAAATATATACCTGAAATGTAGTGTCTAGTAGTGAGCCAATTGACGCTATCTGTTTCAGAAATTCATGAATTGTCGATCTGATCTGAGAAGTTGCCAGTCTCAAACAATCAATGTTAAAAGTTGAACATAAACAGTATAAACAAAAACGGAATCTCAGATACGACGATTTATGTATATAAAAATTAGTTGGCTGAATCCAGCATCCTTGGCCTAAACTATGGTTGAAGTTAGTGCTAAAGGCTTGTACAAATACTCTACACCTATTTTTTAGGGTTGTGCTTCTTAATTTAGGACACATTCAGGATATTTTCTTGGCACATAACCACATCACCCATTCCTAAACAGGTTATAGAATCTTGCAGTTAACATTAACATTTGAGGACCCATAGATCGTGACTGAGGAACTGAAGTATAAAGTCCGACTCTATGAGGGAGGTCATGAAATGAATAACCTGGATTCTCATCCTCCAACCTAGAGTTTGGTTCTCTTTTAGCAGAGAACTGGCAGGATTTAGGTAGGAATCTATGTGGTTGGAGGATATTGAAACAAAAACTCTTGAGTTTTCAACTCTTGGTCTAGAGCCTCAATGGCCTTGAGATAACCAGCAATCCAGATATGGAATTTGGATTGTCATGTTAGGAAGGTAACTTGCAGCATAAAGATAGCCCATGTGGATAATGTATTATTGCCAGTAAGCATTACACACTTCATAAGCAGTGGCAGACTCTGCATGGGGTTGCTTAGTGGTGGCATCTCATAGGTCAAGTGTTTTGTCCCCTTAGCTATAAATGGGATTTAAGGCATTGTTCCTTCATTTTGTGTAATGTAGGTTTTCTTGTTTCACCCACTCTCAGGCCTTGGGGTGTATGCTCTACAAGCTCTGTTTCTTTACTTTACCATTTGCGGAGAGTCCATTGGCAATTTCTTCTGGGAACTTCACTATTCCGGATAATGCAAGTGCAAGATTCTCCATATATTTACAATCCCTCATACGTAAGTCATTCCTGTGTTGTTGTATTATTTGTTAAGAGTTATAGAATTACATGGGTGTTGATATCATCATCATTGACAGGGGTGTTGATATCATCATCATCATCATCTTCAACATTTTATGGCATTTTTCTACAGTCTTTTTACTATTAAATCAATCAAAAGTCAAATGTCTCATTTAACACTTTTCCTGCAACAGTAGAACCCCATAATTCAAAATAATAGTGGCTCTAGCCCTTAGGAATTATGAGATTTTACCGAATATGGGGGACACCTCCAAAAGGAAAAACAAACAAAACAACGGTACTTTTCTGTTATCTGCCTCATTCAAAATTTAAACATTGCTAATTACAGTTCCAGATTTTGAGTTATCATAGAAAATAGCTCAAACATTTAGGGTTATCAAATATAATGATGCAAACATTTAGGGTTATCAGATATAATGGCTCAAACATTTAGGGTTATCAGATATAATGACTCAAACATTAAGGGTTATCAAATATAATGATGCAAACATTTAGGGTTATCAGATATAATGGCTCAAACATTTAGGGTTATCAGATATAATGACTCAAACATTAAGGGTTATCAGATATAATGGCTCAAACATTTAGGGTTATCAGATATAATGGCTCAAACATTTAGGGTTATCAGATATAATGACTCAAAAATTTAGGGTTATGAGATATAATGGCTCAAACATTTAGGGTAACCTGATATAATGGCTCAAACATTTAGGGTTATCAGATATAATGGCTCAAACATTTAGGGTTATCAGTTATAATGGCTCAAACATTTAGGGTCATCAGATATAATGGCTCAAACATTTAGGGTTATCAGATATAATGGCTCAAACATTTAGGGTAACCTGATATAATGGCTCAAACATTTAGGGTCATCAGATATAATGACTCAAATATTTAGGGTTATCAGATATAATGGCCCAAACATTTAGGGTTATGAGATATAATGGCTCAAAAATTTAGAGTTATCAGATATAATGGCTCAAATATTTAGGGTTATCAGATCTAATGGCTCAAACATTTAGGGTTATCAGATATAATGGCCCAAACATTTAGGGTTATCAGATATAATGGCTCAAAAATTTAGAGTTATCAGATATAATGGCTCAAATATTTAGAGTTATCAGATATAATGGCTCAAACATTTAGGGTTATCAGATATAATGGCTCAAACATTTAGGGTTATCAGATATAATGGCTCAAAAATTTAGGGTTATGAGATATAATGGCTCAAACATTTAGGGTAACCTGATATAATGGCTCAAACATTTAGGCTTATCAGATATAATGGCTCAAAAATTTAGAGTTATCAGATATAATGGCTCAAACATTTAGGGTTATCAGATATAATGGCTCAAACATTTAGGGTAACCTGATATAATGGCTCAAACTTTTAGGGTTATCAGATATAATGACTCAAATATTTAGTGTTATCGGATATAATGACTTGAACATTTAGGGTTATCAGATATAATGGCTCAAACATTTAGGGTTATCAGATATAATGACTTGAACATTTAGGGTTATCTGATATAATGGCTCAAACATTTAGGGTTATCAGATATAATGGCTCAAACATTTAGGGTTATGTGATATAATGGCTCAAACATTTAGGGTTATCAGATATAATGGTTCAAACATTTAGGGTTATGTGATATAATGGCTCAAACATTTAGGGTTATCAGATATAATGGCTCAAGCATTTAGGGTTATCAGAATCAATGGCTCAAACATTTAGGGTTATCTGATATAATGACTCAAACATTTAGGGTTATCAGATATAATGACTCAAACATTTAGGGTTATCTGATATAATGGCTCAAACATTTAGGGTTATCAGATATAATGACTTGAACATTTAGGGTTATCAGATATAATGACTCAAACATTTAGGGTTATCAGATATAATGACTTGAACATTTAGGGTTATCAGATATAATGACTTGAACATTTAGGGTTATCAGATATAATGGCTCAAACATTTAGGGTTATCAGATATAATGACTCAAACATTTAGGGTTATCAGATATAATGGCTCAAACATTTAGGGTTATCAGATATAATGGCCCAAACATTTAGGGTTATGAGATATAATGGCTAAAAAATTTAGGGTTATGAGATATAATGACTTGAACATTTAGGGTTATCTGATATAATGGCTCAAACATTTAGGGTAACCTGATATAATGACTCAAACATTTAGGGTTATGAGATATAATGACTCAAACATTTAGGGTTATGAGATATAATGGCTCAAACATTTAGGGTTATGAGATATAATGGCTCAAACGTTTAGGGTAACCTGATATAATGGCTCAAACATTTAGGGTTACGAGATATAATGACTCAAACATTTAGGGTTATGAGATATAATGGCTCAAACATTTAGGGTTATCAGATATAATGACTCAAACATTTAGGGTTATGTGATATACTGACTCAAACATTTAGGGTTTTCAGATATAATGGCTCAAACATTTAGGGTAACCTGATATAATGACTCAAACATTTAGGGTTATCAGATATAATGGCTCAAACATTTAGGGTTATGAGATATAATGACTCAAACATTTAGGGTTATCAGATATAATGACTCAAACATTTAGGGTTATCAGATATAATGACTCAAACATTTAGGGTTATCAGATATAATGGCTCAAACATTTAGGGTTATCAGATATAATGGCTCAAACTTTTAGGGTTATGTGATATAATGGCTCAAACATTTAGGGTTATCAGATATAATGACTCAAACATTTAGGGTTATCAGATATAATGGCTCAAACATTTAGGGTTATGTGATATAATGGCTCAAACATTTAGGGTTATCAGATATAATGGCTCAAACATTTAGGGTTATCAGATATAATGACTCAAACATTTAGGGTTATGTGATATAATGGCTCAAACATTTAGGGTTATCAGATATAATGGCTCAAACTTTTAGGGTTTTCAGATATAATGGCTCAAACATTTAGGGTTATGTGATATAATGGCTCAAATATTTAGGGTTATCAGATATAATGGCTCAAACATTAAGGGTTATGTGATATAATGACTCAAACATTTAGGGTTATCTGATATAATGGCTCAAACATTTAGGGTTATCTGATATAATGACTCAAACATTTAGGGTTATCTGATATAATGGCTTAAACATTTAGGGTTATCAGATATAATGGCTCAAATATTTAGGGTTATCAGATATAATGGCTCAAAAATTTAGAGTTATCAGATATAATGGCTCAAACATTTTGGGTTATCTGATGTAATGGCTCAAACTTTTAGGGTTATCAGATACAGTTGCTCAAACATTTAGGGTTATGTGATATAATGGCTCAAACATTTGGGTTATCAGATGTAATGGCTCAAACATTCAGGGATATCAGATATAATGACTCAAACATTTAGTGTTATCAGATATAATGGCTCAAACTTTTAGGGTTATCAGATAAAAAAAGGGTCAAACATTTAGGGTTATCTGATATAATGGCTCAAACATTTAGGGTTATCAGATATAATGGCTCAAACATTTAGGGTTATCAGATATAATGACTCAAAAATTTAGGGTTATCAGATATAATGGTTCAAACATTTAGGGTTATGAGATATAATGGCTCAAACATTTAGGGTTATCAGATATAATGGCTCAAACATTTAGGGTTATCAGATACAATGACTCAAATCTTTAGGGTTATCCGATATAATGGCTCAAACATTTAGGGTTATCAGATATAATGGCTCAAACATTTAGGGTTATCTGATATAATGACTCAAACATTTAGGGTTATCCGATATAATGGCTCAAACATTTAGGGTTATCAGATATAATGACTCAAACATTTTGGGTTATTTGATGTAATGGCTCAAACACTGCTGGGCAATGGTGGAAAAGCAAGTGGAAAAAGCTTGTGTGGTAGATCATAGATATGCGCGCCACGACTAATCGATGTGAACTGACTGTAACCGACATACATATACTCATCTACACTGAGGCGGACGGCTACATTCCATGGCCGCATGGTGACGTGCGTTATATATTTTAGTAAATGTCTCATGATCTGAAATTTTACCAAATACCACTGTCCTGTAATGTATGCTGTTTATACAGGGTATATCGTAGTATTTTTTCTTTTGTCCACATGTTAATATAAAAATGTGCTGCCCAAAACACTTGCGAACTATTATGAAATTTGTAATACAAATCTACAGTATATCATAACAGGAAAACATTATGAATTATAAGTGATTCTGAATTATGAGGTTTTACAGTGCAGTACTTCATTTCTTCCTCCTCTTCTTCCCTTACTGTACTCCTTTTCAATCTTAGGAATTTTAATTATTTTTATTCTCCTTCCTCAGGATAACCATCATGCTGATACTTGGGGCCAAATTCACTGTTCTTAATTATTGTGTTTACAGCATTCATATACATTAGAACATCGATATAACACGACATACGATCCAAGAGAGGTCGCTTTAAACCGAATTCGCACTAAATCAAAGTGTTGTTTCAATGTAATAATTTAGTTTGGTACTTGAGAGACACAAAAAATATTAAAAAGACTGAGAGTCTACCCAGATGCACCTTAGCCCATCTCCTAGAATAAACAAAACGTTGGTTTTTGCAGTATCATGTTAAAACAAACACTCATAAATCAACACAGCTAAAATTATGGGACTTGAAATGGTCTGTCTATAAGCGATCAGCTGATGCGAGAGGCTGGTTGCGCTGGCGCCACTCACCACCCGCCTGACTCACCCAGCACTCACTTTCCTCTCAACTTAGTTTTTAATTACCGTATATACCCGTGAAAAGCACGAGTTCTTAAGACCAAATTTTTTGGCAAAAAGTTGGGGGTCGACCTCTATACGGGTAATAGTTTCGTTAGGTTGAAAAATATTTACCAGTAACTACCAGTAAACAATGGAAACGACGCACCAACTCACCACCCGCTGTGAGTGTTGGTACAGTTGCCAGGGCAGATCTCTTGCGTCATCATAGCAAGCCCAAAGTAGCCAAATGCATGGTATGGTAGCACAGGACGATGTAAAACATAAAGTATTCATTTTTAAAAGTTTATTTATAGATACATAAATTTTTGTTAATTAAATTTGAAACAAAAGAAAAATACGATACCTTATTTATAAATATTTTCATTAAAGTATTACATCACAAGTATATTTTACCTTAACTGTGCCTGAATGAATATATTCTCAAATAAATATGGAAATGTAATATTTTTGCTGAAATGACGTACGTATTACAGTGGAAAGTGGGATAAAATTGTGACGAAAACAATGACTTTCGCTTCCTTTCGTCGTTCAAAAGATTTTACCGTAATCGCTTTTCGAATGGTTTTCAGTTAAAAAACTGTTGTATCACAATAATATTCTATCCTAATTGACTTGAATAAATACTACGATACCATATTTCTGAATATTTTCATTAAAATCCATCAAAATCATTTTCCTTGTCATCATCTGCAGCACCAAACAGCTCCTCCCAGTCCTCTCCTTGAACATCATCGTCATATGGATCAACACCATCATCAGCCATAGGATCATCAATATCTTCATCCTCATTCACGCTCTCATTAGCCTCATAATCCCACAACAAGTCGTCTTCTGTTCCATCAAGAGCATTCGAAATCCCACATTTCTTAAAAGATTTCACCACAATTTCTGGTCTGCTTGCATCCCAGGCCTCTACAATCCATTCACATAATGTTGCTAGTGATGGAGCTTGGATGTTGCCTCCCTTTGTGTATGTCTTATCGCCTTCTATCATCCAGTTGTTCCGCTTCACTCTTACCGCATCTTTAAATGGTTTGTTTATGGAAACATCCAGTGGTTGGACAAGACTTGTTATATTTTTATGCCTTCATCCATCCATCCTTTCTCGTGCACATGGATGATTAAAAAAGTGCTGTCTGACTTGCAACACTGTTGGTTGGGTCAGGTGGTTCTAACGGCACCTGCCAGGACCCGGTAATCAAATTTATAACAGTGTCTAACCTCAATTACTGTAGTTTATCTGATGTAGGCAATATGAAGTATAAAATACCAGTTAAAGTGAGAAATTGGAAGAGAATAAACAAGAAAGATGTCGTTGGGCTATTTTTGGTAGGGCTGAGGGAGAGAGTACCAGCTGTTTGGTCTTTTTTGGCGGGAAAGTCACGCAAATAACAGTAGTACTGGTATTTGTTTGGTGTCTTCTGTATTTTTAAAAATGAATACTTGTAAATTAAAAGTACCGTAGCATTGTATTATATACAAACTTGTCATATTTCTGGAAAATAAGAAGCAAGAAAATAAGAATATACCGGTAAACACAATTTCAACGTACGCTAAAATTAAAAGCTGCCTAAGAAGGGCCGATGCAAACACAAAGCCTCCGCGACCAGGGCTCTGCCGTATCAGCTAGACGGTACACGTGTTTTTCGAATCGTTTTCAGTTAAAAAACTGTTAATCACAAGTGAATTAGGATAGAATATTATTGTAATAACAGTTTTTAACTGAAAACCATTCGAAAAGCGATTACGGTAACATCTTTTGAACGAAAGAAAACGAAAGTCATTGTTTTTGTCACGATTTTATCCCACTTTCCACTATAATATGTACGTCATTTCAGCAAAAGTATTACATTTCCATATTCTCAGAAATAAATAGTAGTTTTTCTGAAACGTGATGTATTTCAATGTAAATAAGGATAAACTACATGATGAAAACAAAAGACTTTCCCAAACCTTCCGATGTTCAAGATATGTTACTCGTTTTTTTAATAGTTTTCGGTTAAAATACTGTTCTATTAGTGATATTCTATTCATACTGTGGTTGATATAATACATTCACGGAAATGTAATATTTTTTGCTGAAATGACGTACGTATTGCAGTGGAAAGTGGGATAAAATTGTGACGAAAACAATGACTTTTGTTTTCTTTCGTTCAAAATATGTTACCGTAATCGCTTTTCGAATGGTTTTCAATTAAATAACTATTGTATTACAATAGTATTCCCTCCTAATTGACTTGAATAAATACTTGAATGGAAATATACAATATTTTTGTTGAAACTACCCGCATTTCAGTGTAAAGTGTCGTAATAATAAATGGTAAACAAGTTTATAGGACGTAGTGTTTCTCCGAAGGTTTTGTTGTTCCTTTACCCTCAAAATCTTGGGTCGACCTATAAACGAGGAATATCATAAATTAACGATTTCTTGGTCAAAAAATCGGGGTCGACCTATATACGAAGGGGGGTTATAGACGAGTATATACGGTACTTTATGCTATCAAAAATAGATTTTCACTCGACTTTAGTTAGGCAATTCATCCTCTGAAAATGCAGAGCCCTACTCGACCAGCTCATCATCCACATCACTATCTTGTGGTGTGGCTGTGGACGCACCTGACACCCGGGAAACACCATTTCCACGCTGCAGTGCTTCCAGCACCATGTTTTTCTGCTAACAGTGTAATTGCTTGCCTTGATTTCTTGGCCTTTGGGCGTAGTTAATGATGTAGTAGCTGGCCTCGTGGAAAGAGTGGCGATGGTTGATGCACGTGGTAGAAGGAGATAGTGTCACACAGTATGTCCGTTCACTAGAGCGTCAGTGCGAGAACTGAGGGTGTGGGAGGGTGGCGGGCAGCCGTATAGTGTGCCCAGAGACACGTCTGGCGGTAAGCATTAGGCGCAAAATTTAAAATAGGATGTGCCAGATTGACTCACGCAAAATAAGAAAGATTTGCTTTAAATTAAAACATTGTCCTTAATTGTGGGTGTCGCTTTAAATTAATAATCTGAAATTGAATCGTTTTAAATCGACGTTCTACTGTATCAGTATCAGAGCTCAAAATATATTGTATTGAATCACAATTTTCTAAAAAAATAATGGCATAATGCTATTCTAATCAAAACTTATATTGGAAAATTTAGAATACATTGTTCCACAGTTGGTGTGTGCATGTAAGAAAAAAAAGTGTATGTGTACCCAAAATTATGAGTTGACTAATAACCATAACATAACTCACAGCTCGGCCTCACCTGCTCTGAGTGCTGCTGGTTGGTGGGGGAGTCAGCGACACAGATGTAGTCTGCTTCCTCCACGAACCCATGCATAGGATCACTTCGATCACATATACACCCATGCTCTTAGTTTTTCTTATCATATAGTTTTATATTTTCGTTATTTCTAAGCCACATAAGAGTACATTATTGTAATGATTACAACTTTTGTAGTTTCATTATGCATAACAATGGCAACATGCCATCTCCACAGATATTACCACATTTTATGGCATATAATACACACTTTTTTTTTTGAAAAATGGCCAGAAAAATCAGCCTGCATCCCATATGTGAAGTTGCGATCTCCTGTAGGCTAATGAATCCCTCAGTTGCTGTCTCCAGTAAACTAGATTCTATGTAGCCCAAATCCAGAATTAAAAATATGTTATTGCTAACTTAAACAAACTACCATTATGTTCAATTTTATTGAAAAAAATTAATGTAAATATAAAAACTGGATTTATAATTACAGTAAAACCTCACTAAGAAGGACAAAATTATTAAAAAAAAAAAAAAAGATAAAAAAAAAGTAGGACATAATTTACTAAATAGTACAGGTCCACAATCCCTTATCCAAAGCCCTTGGGGCCAAATGTGTTTTGGAATTCGGAATTTTTCGGATTTCAGAACGGTAGTAAGGTATATACAGTATACAGGTACACCACCGATTATCCGGGAACTGATGGTCCAGCACCTCCTTTAGTCTGCACAAAATTATGAGGGGGCACTTAACTTCCCTCCCTCCCTCCCAGCCAGTGTGAAGGTAGTTTTAGGCTTAAAGTTTTATCTTATAAAATTTAGCTTTTTTTTTATTTATGTATTTTTTTTTTTTTTTTTTTTTTTTTTTTTTTTTACGGGGATTAGCCCACCCAGGCACAAGTCACTGACTCACATCGGGGCCTGGGGGGGGGGGGGGGATATAATAATGATAATAATTGTAATAATAATTATTATTCATAGTAAATGAAATTTATAATAAAATAACTATTAAATTGAAAAATAAATAATAATAAAGAACCATAAAGAAATACAAAAATGAAAAAAAATGAAAGATTAAAACAATATACTGTATGTATGTTGTGTTGTCAATAGTAAGAGAAACAATTGAGACCCTGCAATTGTGAGTAAATGAGGCAGAAAGTCAGATCAGCAACCTGGGACTTAGTCACAATTTTTGTGATGCCATATGGCAGCAGGGTCTACCATTAGACAACACATTATACTTCCAATATCTTCCCAGGCGGTAGTACCTCCCTGTTTGGTACATGCCTACTACCACCTAACCTATCCTCAAGGGATGGAGGATAGCTGAGGTGGGTCTGCTCTGGATGCTGAGGGACCTGCTGGGTAGTCAGGACATCCACATCAGTGTTTCGGTCGAACAGTGAATGGCCGTGCTCTTTCCAGAGCTGAAGGGGGCCTTTATTGTCTTTAATTATGAAGTTATCTTCGGATGAGCGCAGGGGGGCTGCGCCACGAGTGATTGGCCCATAAAATGTTTTAGTGGAATTGAAAAATATGCGCATTTTGTACTGATCTACAAATTGTTATGGTCTACATGCTTTAATTTCAAACCAATTGTTCTTTAGATTGCAAAGTTCCCGCTGGGCCGCCGCTTTCTTCTTGTGGAAGGTATCAGCTTTGGTTCAAGAGATGAGGGTTGTTCTGCCAGTCAGTTAAAGTAGCACATTCATGAACGAGTACATTGATTAGAACATAAGAAAATAAGGAGTGTGCAGTAGGCTGGTTGGCCTGTGCATGGCAGCTCCTGTCGAGAGTTACAATCACTCTCTATCGTCCATGAATCTATATAGCCTCCTTTTAAAACTTTCCAGCATCCCAGCACGTACTACAAAGTTGCTAAGCTTGTTCCACTCATCTACCACTCTTTTGTGAACCAGTTTCTTCCTATCTCCCTCCTAATCCCAAACTTAAATCCGCTGCTACTTGTCCTCTCCTGCTCTGATATTATAAGAACTTTATCTATACCTCCTTTATTGATTCCTTTCACCCACTTAAATACTTTTATCATATCTCCCCGCACTCTTTGTCTTTCTAGGGAATGCAAGTTTTGTTTCTTTAATCTATCTTGATATGGAAGGTTTCTAAGTCCCGGAATAATTTTTGTCTTTCTTCGGTGAACCTACTCCAGTAAATTGATATCCATTCTATAATAAGGGCACCTGAACTGAACAGCATAATCGAGGTGCGGCCTGACTAGCGCAAGATATAGTTGCAATATAACTTCCGCATTCTTATTACTTACGGTTCTAGATATGAAACCTAATACTCTGTTTGCCTTATTTCAAACATTAATGCACCGTTTTCTAGGCTGTAGGTCCGGGCTTACAAGTACCCCTTAGTCTCTTTCACAAATCGACTTCTCTAGGTTGTTGTTGTTAAGGCTGTATACATTGACAGTATTTGTTCTTCCAATATTAAGTACGTTGCACTTGCTGGTGTTGAATTTCATTTGTCATTTTTCTGACCACTCCTGTAGTTTATTTAAATGCACCTGTAGCGCATTTGCATCCTGCCCTGAATTAATCTGCTGCCCTATTTTGGTGTCATCCACAAACTTACTTATGTCACTGCTGATCCCAGTATCAAGATCCTTTATGTAGATTATGAACAAGAGTGGGCCCAACACTGGCCCCTGGAGAACCCCACTAGTTACACAGCCCCACTCAGATTTAAAACCATCTACGCTGACCCTCTGTGATCTATCGGTGAGCCATGATTTTATCCAATTTAAAACTTCCCCCTCGATACCATGAGCCTTAACTTTTCTCAGAAGCCTCTGATGCGGTAGTCTGTCAAAAAGTCTGTAAATAACTTCTTAATTTTCATCCTTATCTACTACCTCATAGACTTTCCTGAAAAATGTCAGCAGATTTGTTAAACAAGATTTTCCCTTTGTAAATCCCTGTTGAGAGTCTTATATTAATTTTTTTTTCTCTAAATGTGATCGGATGTTATTTGTTATAATTGATAAAAGAAATTTCCCCACTACTGACGTCAAACTAATCAGCCGGTTATTTGACGCTGATGCTCTGTCTCCCTTTTTGAATATGGGTACTACATTTGCCTGTATCCACAAGCCTAGCACAACTCCACTTTCAAAACTCAAAGGAAAATTTCATCTGGCCCTGGGGATTTTGTCTTCTTCAATTTATTTATCTTCTTAAGAACATCCTCTTTTCTGATAGTGATATCCTTTAGTTTCTCTTCTTCATTTCCCCTAAATATCAGTTCCACCTCTGGCATTTTCTCGTGAATGTCTTCTTTGAAAACTGATAAGAAGTAGCTGTTTAACGCTTTGCTTATTTTCTCACTTTCATCGATTTTTTCCTTTCTCTCTGACTTTAAAGGCCCCACTTTGTCTTTGCCCTTTGTTTTATATATACCTGGAAAAATCCATTGGGATTTGCCTTGGATTCTCTTGCTATCCTGATTTCGTAGTCCCTCTTTGCCTTCCGTACATTTTTCTTAGCATTCCTAGATTGTTCCTTATACCTATCACTGAGATGCTCCTCCCCTCCCTTTTATTTCTTATAAATTCCTCTCTTTATTCCTATGTCATGTTTTAAGTTTTTTGGTCATCCACCTCGGCTCATTCTTATTTGACTTAATTTTTTTGTATGGTATATTTTGTTCCTGTGCTTTATGTAGTATACTAGTGAATTTAGTATAGTGGACATCAACTGTTGTGTCGCTGGTTGACCTCACCCATTCCTACCAGAGACTGACCTGACTGTTCCCAGGTGACCTCACCTAAGTACCTTCTTAACCCCTCATAAGTCGCCGATCGAAAGTCTGGTACTCTGACCATACAGTAAACCCTCGAATAACGACGTTAATGTGTCCTCCAATATTGCAGTGTAAAGTGAATCGTCTTACCGCGAATCATTAATTACCATTAAAATAAAGCAATAATAATGAGATGCATTCCCAAGTGTGACCTTTTCATATCTTTTGTGTGGCTTTTTACCCTCCTTTCCCCCCAAAACAATACAATTAATGAAAATTGCTAACTATATTCTTTAAATACTGTTTCTGAATGCACTTTATACAATATAAATGAATAATAATATGGTCACACAAGAGGAGATGGGACGCCATTGTTTTCGTTTGTGTTTATAGCCTGGAGTCCAGGATGATAGTTCAACACGAGAAAAGAAGGAAATATGACCCTGGTTGTAGCTGTAGTAAAATTAATGTAAAAAATTAATATATATGTTTTAAGTAACATTATTTAATGTTATTAAATGGAACAATAGAAGTACTGTAGCTAACCACTAATGGCAAAAAAAAAAAGAGATGGATTGGGAACGCCAACATATACGTACGTGTACATTTAAGGTTACCACGTCATTTACCTTTTTAAGAATATGCACAAAAGATTCATTATTGTTTATTTCTGAATATGTATTTGATTGAATTAATCGTTATATATGCGAAATGAACAATACAATTTATTAATAATACGTAGAATATTAAAACACACAAGAGGAGATGAGACGGTATTGTTGTCAGTGTTTACACCCATAATTGTCAATTATCCACCTGAAACTGAAGAAAATAAGACCCTGGTTGTTGTTGTAATAAAATTAATGTAAAAAATATGTATGTTTTAATTTATGTTATTTAATGTACAGTAGAAGTAACCAATGATATTAAAGAAAAAGTGAGACTGATAGTGGAACGCCAATGTATACAGTACGTGCGCACTCAAGGAAAGTCATTTATCTTAAGAATATGTACAAAAGATTCATTATTGTTTATTACTGAATATGTATTTGATTGAATTAATGTTTATATCTGTGAAATGAACAATGCAATTCATTAATAATACATAATTAAAACACACAAGAGGAGACAAGACGGCATTGTTTTCGTGAGTGAAGATGGTTCTACATAAGAAACTGAAGAAAATAAGACCCTGGTTGTAACTGTAGTGAACTTAATTTTGAAAAATTGAATACCTGTATGACATACAGGTATTTATTTTTAAATTTAAAACATACATACAGTGCATGTATGTTTTAAGTAATGTTAATAAATGGAACACTAGAAGTAGCTAACCACTAATGGTAAAGAAATAAGGCGAGACGATTGGGAACGCCAACTTATGCTCAGTAAGTGCGTATATGTGAAAACATATCGTCATTTCTCTACATATGAATATGAAAGCAACACTTATTTACTGTTCATATATGTTTTAAATAATATATACGAATGTAAAACAAAAATTCTACTCACCAATGGTGGTAAAGTCTAAAACATAAGGACTGCCAATGAATATTGTGCGAGTTTTTACTCAGCTGACGAAGTCATCAGGTTCAACTCTGGCTGAAACTGTAGGTTCATTTCTGGCTGAAGCTATAGCTTTCCATAAAGCTGTTGCTGAAACTGTTACTGAACCTGAAGTTGATGTTGAAGCTACTTATGATGCTGAATTTGATGGTACAGCTCCTCCCCGACTTATGACGGGGTTAGGGACCCAAATCCAGGTCAAAAGTCGAAATGGTCATCAGTCGAAAATGCTTAAATAATACATAGAAAATCTAAAATGGGTGTCTCTTTTTCTTCTCAGCACCACAAAACTCTCACTTTTAAGCTTGCCAGCCATTTTAAAGGGAATTACAAATGAAAATTTTGTCAGTACAAAGCGCAATCACTGATGTTGAGACTCAAAAATACGTAATTTAACAAAATTTTGGTATGACTGAGGCAGGTTGTAAGTGCAGGTGGTCGTAAGTCGGGGAGGAGCTGTAATTTTTTTTATTTTTTTTTATAATATATATTGGGATTTAGTTACTGTTTATATGAAAATGTAATTTTATTTTATTTTTATTATTATTTTGGTCATAAATACGAATGAAACAAGGACGTAAATTGAATTGGGTCCTAAATTAACTAGGGTTTTAAATATGGAAAGTTGTTGGTCGAACTGTTGTTATCGGAGGCTTTACTGTATTGTCATTATTTTCTGTTTCCCAGTTGAGTGTAAACCCGGTTTCTCTGTGATCACTGTTCCCTGGTTCTTCCGCTACTGTGATATCTCTGATAATATTTTCTTTATTTGCTAATACGAGGTCTAATATATTGTCACCTCTAGTAGGTTCTTTAATTAGTTGTTTTAAAAAATTGTCCTATACTGCCTCTAGGAGGTCATCAGATTCATAGTCACCTACAATGTTGCCCCAGTCAATATTTCTGAAGTTGAAATCCCCCATAATGCACAGGTTGTTGCATCATGCTGCCCTACTCATTTCCTGCCATATGGGCTGAGCTGCTTCTTTCCCTAGACCTGGGGGCTTGTAAATCACTCCCATAATTAGTTTTCTTCTCCTTCTGCAATTTTTACCCATACAGACTCAGTTCCTCTTTCACCCTTTATTGAATTATTAATACAACATTTTAATATATCCGTGATGAAGAGTGTGACCCCTCCTCCCTTCCTACCTTCCCTGTTCTTGTGAAAAAGGTTGTACCCTTCTATGTGGTATTCTGATAAAAAGTTCTTGCTCGCCAGATTCATCCAAGTTTCGGTGATTGCTATGATGTCTACATTCTCGGTACATAGAACCGCTCTCTGCAAGTCTATTTTATTTCTAACGTTCCTACTGTTTGTATAGTATACATTTAGACCTACCCTTCCCTGGTCCTGTTTTACCCCTTGTCCTGAGTAACCAATTTTACTCCCCAGGACCTGCTTGTTTTTTCACTCCCACTTACCCTGATCTCTCTCTACTGACAAAATCCCCCCTTTAGAGTGACAAATTCATGCTCCAGAGATGCAGACAACGTCTTTACCCCCGCGTGAGACAAGTGTCCTCCGTCACAACTGTACAGGTAGTCGTTACCATAGAATGGTTGCCAGTTATCAATGAACGCCCAACCATTGGTTGCACAATGTTTTTCCAGTCGGCAATTTATAGCAATTGCCCTTGACAGCCATTCGCCGCCAACTCCTTTTCTAGGCAAGACACCACATACTATCGGGATCCCTCCCCATCTCTAACCATCCCTAGCGCCTCCCTGTACCTCCTGAAAAGTTCCTCACTCCTAACCTTTCCTATGTCGTTGCCTCGTACACTAAGACACACTACTGGCTTGGTACCCTACCCTGACAAGACCCTATCCATCCTTTCTGCTACATGCCCTATCCCAGCCCCAGGAAAACACACCCTAGTCCTACGTTTCCTATCTCTTGCACAAAAAGTCCTATCTAAGAACCTCACCACTGGGCAGGGTCTGACCTCTTCTCTTCCTCGCCAGCTTCCTCCAACACCTGGTAGGGGTTACTGCACTCTACACCCTGGTCAGCTTTCCTGAGTCTGACCCTAGTCCCCTTGGTGACAACCACTCTCCACCCCTGCTCCTCCTGATCCTCCTTTGCAGGTGTCCTGTTAGGCAGGACACCCACCTGAAGGAGTTCAGTCCTGAGGGCCTCGTTCTCCCCCTTTAAAGTGTCCATCTCTCTCCGCAACTACTCCAGCTGACTTAACAGAGTGGCCGGGGGGTCGTCTCTCCCTACACACCGTCCCTCTTCCCCGACAACACAACGGCCCACGGCGGCCATTTCCTATGGTCACTAACACGATCACACGGGCTCGCCCTTTTCCAAGCTAGGTCAGGTTCAGTACTGATGGGTCATTTTCATCAAACCAGTCCTAGTGTATTCCTTGATCTGGCTGAAGGTCTCTGCAGGTTTTTGTCATGACAGTGTTGAGAGTATCCCATTTGGCACTGGGATTTTGGTTGTTTCTCAGCCAATGTTGGAGCTTCTCTCTGAATGCATGAGCTACCGCTGGATCCTCCAGACTCTTCGTGTTAAATCCTCTTCTGACGGCTTGCTGCTTTCGCCATTTTGGGGCTACGTGAAGCGAGAGCTTGGCGATGACGAGCCGATGATCAGTGCCGCAATGGTCTGAGCCACGCATGGCACTGGTGATGAGGACATCTCGGGGATCTCTTCCTTTGACAGTGATGTAGTCAATGAGATGCCAGTGTTTGGATCGTGGGTGTTGCCATGAACCCTTGAACTTGTGAGCCTGCCTAAACAAGGTATTGGTGATAGTGAGGTTGTGTGCAGCACACTTGCTGAGGAGTAGGCCCTTGGGATTACACTTTTCTAGTCCATTTCTCCCTATGGTTCCCTGCCAAATGTCAGTATCTCTACCAACTCTTGCATTAAAGTCATCAAGGAGCCAAACCTTATCTTCTCTGGGAATAGAGGTTAGCACTCTGTAGAGGTCAGCTTAAAAGGCCTCCTCGATGTCATCCTCTGCATCCAGTGTTGGGGCATATGCACTGATGAAAAAGGCATGAAGTGAGTGATTCAGTGGGACTAGGAGTGTCATGAGGCGCTCGTTGATCCCAATAGGCATTTCAGTTAGCCTGTGTTGGATGCGTTGGCGGATGGCAAAGCCAACTCCATAAATACAGTTTCTCTCCGCAGCAGGCTTGCCCTTCCAGAAGGTGTAGCCAGATTTCCGTTCTGTGAGTTGATCCTCATGTGGGAGCTGGGACTCACTAACAGCTGCCATGTTGATGTTATACCTAGCCAGCTCTTTTGCCACAAGGGCAGTTCTTCTTTCAGGATACTCATTTGTGCCAGTATCCAGAAGGGTCCTGACATTCCATGTAGCGACCATAATAGGTTGTATAGTTTGTTTTGTTTTGGTGTGTGATTATGATTGTGTTTTTGACCACATTAGGATGACCTTACTGGGTGCAGTTGCACAGTCAGGTTGTTTTTTTAGGCAGGCTATGTTTACGGCACCTTTTCTAGCCCCTTCCCTGTGTGGGGTGAGCAGAATGGCTCCTCGAAAGGGCTGCTCAGTCGCACAGACAGGACCGGATTACACTGCTGCCTAGATCCCAGTGCATAAACGACCATCTTTTCTGTGCCGCCGATGTGCAGAGTTGTGACTAGAGACTTATTGCAGTCATCTCTGCCTGGCCCCATCACCGTTTGTCCGTCGCCATCGGACTTTTGGGGTTATAGGGGTATTTTGTTGATCATGAGAGGTATGATGAGCTGGATGATGGGTGTGTGTGAGGCAGGAGTGCAGGCTGTAACCACACATTTTGGCTCTCCTTTTTCCTGATCCAGTGGTGCAAGTGTTGCAACGGCTTGGGAGAGGGAGAGTTGCAATGGACTGCCGATATCCCAGTTTGTCGAGTTTCACCTTAGTAGCCTGTCCATTATGTATTGCCTTCGTCCACTGGTGTAGTCGTTGGGTTCCCATGGTGGTCACCTTTTCCACCTATACTGCCATTGGGGTCTTGTTGGAGCTCTGTAAACATGTCTGTCTGATGTGGGGCTCCACTGCAGAGTTTTCGTTCGGGGTTTACTCCTGTAGCCTTATACCTACCAAGGTTGTTTCGCAAGGCAGCGGGGCGGTGGTTGGTAGGCGCCAGGACATGTCCACATGGCAGTGGGCTAATTTGCCGTCCCTCTGCGGTCCACTGCTACTCCGAGAACCCCTGCTGGTCTAGCCTAAGCCCACGGGGCACCCAGTTACCATGTGTTGCCACAAGGAAGCACAGCAGTAGTCTTGAGGGTGAAAAGGCTGTGTACTGGCACGGGTAGACTTATGCAAGTTGCTTCCCTCTTCGCCACAGGGCTAGCCAGCGGCTGTAGCTGAAAGTGAGAGGGAGCAAGCTGTGCATGTACCTTAACACTAAAATCATGCTGCCACACTAGATGCATTTCACCACCCTGTGTGCAAACACGCACACAAAAGCAAAAAAAAAAAAAAACACGACAATTAAGACAGCAATTATTTGGAGTGGGGGTCTTATTGTATGACAAATTTGGTGTGTGTTACTGCATGGTAGAGAGTTAAATCTCAGTTGTTCAGGAGCACTTGGCAACACTCATTTCCATTCAATCTCTCGAATCACCCACACCTTTCTACTTTCTCACTTCATATTTTAAAATGTTATGTAACATAATGTTGAAGGGATATAACTTTGTTCATTTATACTTATCACAATCTCCCTAAAAATACTTTAGCTTTTGTCTTTATTCAAGTCATCTCTAGGTCATGAGACCCACTAATCCCCCGCCCATGAAAGGGTGACCTGACATTCCATCAGAAGGTCAGTAATGTGAGACCATCAATCACCTTACCTTCACCTGACAATGTGACAGGTCAGGTCACTTACTTGAAACCCACTAATCCCCCACAGCTCCATGGGAGTGGAAAATACCAGTCTTTGTCAGTGTCATATAGATTTTTTATTTTTAAGTATATTTATTTAACCAAACTTTTACATAAACTATTCTGAATTATTATAGTAAAGAAATGGAGTTTGTAACTTTATTAGAATTGCATTTACAGATTATGGTAGTTTAGACTCAAGGAAAACATCCTCAGCACCCAGAAACATTCTGGGGAAGTGGGCTAGAGTCCATCTATGCAAGATGTCTAGTTTAGACACTTGGAAATTTTTCCACAGTAAACAGAAAAGATTCCGGGGATACAGAATTTTTCTGGGTTTGAGAAAGTCGTCCGGTTAGTCGGAAATCTCTCATCCTAGAACTGCTCTGCACCAATTGTTCTGGCTAACAGGGATATCACTAGTACATTTGAGTACAGGTTTTGATAATTTATGCGTAGTGGTTGCAGTTGCAAAGCTTCGTGACATCACTAATGTACAGGTAGTCGTCGACTTACGACCGAGATTGGTTACGGCCAACCGGTCGTAAGTTGATCTGGTCGTAAGTCGGCCTATGTTATAATTACCTTACGTATATTATAATGTGTAATCATCTTTAAGTCATATTTTATCAACATTTTCTTTGTTCATTATTGTTACGGTCGTCAGGTTTAAGTAAATCACTGCATATTACAGTACAATTGGTTTATTATTTACACAACATACAAAAAAGAAAAAATACAGGTGCAAAACATATAAAACATTTTAGTTGCAAAACATACAAACATACAAAAAACATCTTATTGGCCGCTGGTGCTTGGCTGTGGATCGTCGGGGTCGTCAGCTGGGGCAGCCTTTGGGGTAGCCGGAGGAGTTGTTTTTTTCATGAACATGGTGAGCTTTGTCTGAATTGTTCGTTTCTTCTTCTCCTCGTAAATTTCTTGATATGGACGAAACGAATTGCGTGCCATCCGCTCAATCCTTGCAAATCGTTCAATGTTTGGGTCCATTCCTTCAAAATGGGCAAGAAGTTTATTTAGTAGAGATAAACCTTCTGATAATCCCTTAGTGGTGAACGTCCTTTGTGGCTCCTTCTCCTCTTCGTTATCCGCTGCTTCTCTCCTTTCTTCTTCTGCTACATTTTCTTCTTCCAATTCGATTAGCTCTTCATTTGTAAGTTCCTCTGATTCTTGGTCTAGCAACTCCTCAACATCTTCCACTTCACATTCCAAAGAAAGATCTTTTGCCAGTTTTACTATTTTTTCCCGAATAACTTCAAGCTCATTTTCACTGTCAAATCCTGCAAAAGTATGAACATAGCGCTTAACACACTGTTTCCAGATGCCATTCATGCACTTCTCCGTCACAGCCTCCCAGGCGTTTGCCAGATTCTTGATACCCATAAGAATGTTGTACTGTTTCCAAAAGTCACGCAACGATAGTTCTGGGTCGGCATCTATAGCGGCTATGGCTTGGGCAAAGGTGGTTCGGAGATAGATAGCCTTGAAAGTAGCAATTGAACCTTGGTCCATAGGCTGCAATATTGAAGTCGTGTTTGGCGGCATAAAAATCACTTTCACGTCCGGATGAATATCTGATAGATGAGGTGGATGTCCAGGCGCATTGTCCAGTAGCAATAAAATCTTGAAAGGAATTTCTTTCGTCACACAATATTCACGAGCTTGAGGAATAAAACAATTTACAAACCAGTCTTCAAACAGTGCCTGTGTCATCCATGCTTTACGGTTAGACCGAAAGTAAACGGGCAGCGTGTGCTTGTTTACATTTTTCAACGCCCGCGGGTTTTCTGAATGGAAGATTAGGAAAGGTTTCAGCTTAAACCCCGCGATGTTCCCGCCAAGCAGCAGAGTAAGCCTATCCTTAAATGCTTTAAATCCAGACATGCTTTTGGCTTCTTTTTGGATGTAAGTGCGTTCTGGCATCCGTTTCCAATACAATCCCGTTTCATCCACATTAAATATCTGCTCTGCTAGATATCCCTCATCCGTAATCAATTCATCCAGATTGTCAACAAACTTGCGTGCTCCTTCCTCGTCTGCACTCGCTGCTTCCCCAGTCACTCGAACATTATGAAATTGAAATCTTTTCTTGAATCTCTTGAACCAGCCAGTACTTGCTGCAAATTCTTGACTGTAGTCTTCTCCGGCGCGCTCCTTCAAAGTCTGAAATAGACTTCTAGCCTTCGTCTGCACAGTAAAAAGGCTTAACGGTGTCCGTTTCTGGATCTGATCTTCCATCCACATGTAAAGTAATTTCTCCATTTCGTGGAGAGGCCCAGTCCGTTGCTTCGTTATAACTGTCGCTTGCATGGGTGCAGAACCTTTCACAGCTTCACGAATCCTTTCTTTATCCTTCAAAATCGTCGACACAGTAGAGTGTGATAGCGTCAGATCACGTGCAATCTCATTCACTTTCTTACCCCCTTCGTGCTGTTTAATCACCATCATTTTAGTGTTTAAATCAATGGCCTTTCTTTGCTTCTTGGCAGGTTGAGGAGTAGATGAAGACAGTTTCCTCTTGGTAGACATCTTGGGGGGGGTGGTGGTTCAAGAAAGATTTCCGAGACAAAAGAAAGGCACAAGGCAAACAGACACGGAGGGAAGTGTGCTGTACCAGCGAGCGTGTTTGTAATTGAGCGCGGGGATGCGTGCGGCTCCAGCTCCCGGCAGCGTGAGGAGGCTGGGGCCAAAACTGTCGTACCGCCGGTCGTAAAGTCGAACGGACGTAAGTCGCATAGGTCGTAAGTCGACGACTACCTGTACTGTATAATGTGTCTCCATATGCCCGGGTTTATTCATTGATCAGTTGTCTAACTGCAAAAGTAGCCAAATCGAGCCATCATGTATCAATTAATTTTAAAATAGGAATTATAATGTAAAATGTTATAAGACTGGTTTAGTAGTGCTGTTAATGTGTGTGTTGTGTAAGTGTCTTGGCATGTCACCACCTACTGCCTCGTCACCTCACCACTTGACTCGTCACCTCACCCTTCTCCTCGTTAGAGCAGCTTGGAGTTACATTGATTTATTACTGAATTATGTTACTTTTTTAGTACTGTTTTGTATGTACCTTTAAAAAAATATTTGTTTGCAAAATAATTACAGTGGTCCTTCAGTTAACGAGCGCCTCGGTTAATGAGATTTCGGTTAACGAGTTGCCTTCCATAAGATTCTTAACTTTGGTTAACGAGCAATCCCTCTGTTAACGAGTTTTTTACGAGCCGACTTCAACATGTTTTCGCTTGCATTTGGCGGTCCACCAGCTTTAGTATTAGTCCGCCAATACAGTAATCGGTTTTAGGGCTTAAATTCCTTACTATTTTAGTAAATATCAAGAAGTTTAAACTATTCAATAATTTTAAAAGTTTAATATGAACTTTTTTAGTCATTTTAACAATTTTTGAACATAATTGAAGGTAAAGAAACTAGTTTCTGGCGTGCCATCCAGCCTGTTAACACACCAGACAGGCGTTAGTCTCTGTTTTCAGTGGAGGTAACATCTTGCTTGAGACTCTCTTCAACTAAACGCTTTTTTTCTGTGTTTCCAAGCAAATTATTTGTCATTTTGAAATATATTTTACATATTGACAATATATAATGCAGTGCAGTGTTGATTTAAAGAAAATAATCTTGAAATACACCAAGAGAACTCTGACGTATTGTCACGGATACCCACAAAATGTTCTATACTACTGAGGGTATACACAAACACTTGTTGTCTTAAAAGTAGGTTCTATTCTCGTACGGGAGATATATACAGTAGGACGCAGAAGCTCGCGTTCACACCACGAGGACTCTGTCTTCTCTCTCTCTATCTATCTATGTATTACTGCGCGCTGGCCTGTACAGATGCCAGCATTCACAAGCTAAATACATAAAGTAAAAATATGATAATTTATATACATAACATGGTGCACAATAAATGGAATATTACATAGAATTAATACATGTTCTGTAATACTTTACTATACATAATTAATGGAGTAATATAAGAGTAATATAATAATACACAGCTGAAGGTACTACTTTGTGTCCATATATATCATACAAGAACTAAAATTTTATGGGTGAAATGGTGCCATGGGGTGACTTCTCTTCCACCCCAATGCCTTCTCTTCTTCCTTCTCCTCCACCCCCATTCTAATTCCCATCATCATCATCCAGGAGCCTTCTACATACACACCTCAACGTAAGTGTACTTTTCTACCTTTTTTGTTGAATTTAGGCAATTTTCGGTGAGTTGGAACCAATTACCCAAAAACCCATTGAAACAATTGTTTCGGTTAACGAGTTTTTCGGTTAACGAGCAACCTGCTGGAACGGATTGTGCTCGTTAACCGAGGGACCACTGTATAAATATACTGTACCCAGAGCAGAAAAATCAAGTTTTACCCAAGCGGCTGGTCTTCCCACCCACACACCAACCATGTGAGGATGTGGCTAAACATGGCACAATCTTTCATAACACTGGGATCCCTTGTCCCCAGGCTCTGAGCAGAAAGGTTTGGAGTGAATTTCTCGCCCTTTTGTCAGATTTTCCGGTAATTGCTTTATTCATTATTTAGCGTTTGCCGTAGGCTATATTAGGTCTTACCTTTTCATATGTCTGGGGTGTCTCCATAGGTGTGAGCGTAGTAACGGAATTGATCTTGATTTCGCGAACTTGTTCACTAAATCGAGCGAAAAAAAAATTGCCTTCCTCTAAATCGAGAGTTTGTTATATTGGATTTCGTTAAATAAAAAAATACTGTATAGTGTATATCTACCTGAAAATATGAGTTGAAAAACCAAGGATTAGAGACAGTAAGAGACAGTGCACCTCCGTGCACTTTTTTACCCACAATGCACAGCTCGGTGACATCACTGTTGTAAACACGCATTATCTGGTAACCTCCGTGTGTGCCCGCGTCTGATCCCAGGGCTAGTGTATCAACAATTATAGTTATTTGTGCAATATATGGGTTCACCAGCAAGGCTCAAATCCCTAGTAAAGAGCACAACAAGTATTACAGATTTCTCAGATACAGTATTCCCCCGCTTTACGCGTTTTTTTTTTTTATGCGTTTCCGCGGTTTCCTGCCAGACCCGGAATGCTCACTTTACGCGGTGCGTGTACTCTTTTACGCTGAGAGTGGTGCAGGCAGGGTGCTCACAAGGTCGCCCAGTCATCAAAACATTACCGAGCTCTTCACCCACAACAGCCGGCCCAAGTCAGTGATAGTGAGGATATGGACTTATATGGACTTTGAGGGGTTTGACAAAGAGGCCCTGCAAACATCTGTGGTGGATAATGATACAATTGATACAAGTGATACAGGTGAGGGCCAATAGTCTGCCCTCTGCCTCGGAACCCCCCCCCCCCCCCATCCCCGTGTGCCCAGCCATCTTTTCTACTAATGTAAGTGTTAAAAAACCTAATATTATTGATATTTCTCTTAATTATTAATTGTGTGTGCATACCATCATAAAATTAAGAAGTTATTTTTACTACAATGTAGGTATTGTGTCTGAAAAAGTGGAGTTTGGGGGGTCGGCCCGGTCTCTATTTCAATTAATCCCATATGTTATGTTGTTCACTTTACGCGTTTCTCGCTTTACGCGGGCCGCCATGGGTTCAATTGACCATGTAAAGTGAGGGTTCACTATAAGAAATCTTGTGATAAATGGATAAATGCCCGCAAGCGCCCTTATAAATTAACACATTAGGCTGGTCGAGATCTTGTTTGAAGAGAGTTCATATTTCTTTTGTATCTCCTTAATTCTGGAATGTTTGTCGATATCCAGGTCATCCAGAAGACCGTTATACATTGTTGTTGCCATGTCTGACAATAAAAAACAAAAAAAACAATAATATTACCCGAAATATAAGAAAAAACCCGAGTTACATCACTTAGTTCACCAGCAACGGTCGTGTTGCTTAACACCTAGAGAAACTTGCTATATTTTCTTGAGCATACATTGTAAGGCAATATCCAGTTGTCCGGTATATCCTCAGACATTTTAAAATCCACCTCAATTTGTCACTGCCTTTCTTGGGGACTGGGAATAGGCGAGACATGAAATACTTCTCTGACTGCAACAGTTCTATCACACCTCTGTTTAACAGTTGAATTACAAACTCTGTGATTAAGGGGGTTGGGTTTTTACCCCTTTTTGGTAACACTAGGGGAGGGTGCCTCAACCAAGTCCATGTGAGGCCCCCTTTGATTGTCTTGTAAGCCTGTCCACCTGTTTTCTCAACCCCCTAGACGACCCAGCTGTCTGGCTTCATTGGGAGGGAGTGACCACTGATGTGGTGGAATAAGGTCTCCTTCCACTTCTCAACAAACGGCCACCCTTACTATGTCTTGAAATGTTTCCTCCTCTAAAGTTTCCTCTAGGCTGATAACTGAACCTAGCAGCTGGTCCTGTTCCCCTGTTAGACCTTCCTCTTTTAAATTTCCAAAAGGTCTGAGGACTCCTGGGAACAGTAATATTAATAGCTTGCTCAACAGCTGATCTATACTTAACTAATGTAGCAATAATTAAGCACTACCACTTGAAGCATTATTAGTGGCTTGCTTCCTTAGCTGGGCTTTTAGTTTTAGGGCTTTCAACAACATTTCCAAAAATGAGTGGTACAGGGAATATGGAATCTCTTGTATAGCAGCAACAAAACATTTGTCTACTTCTGAACTGTCCTCATAGTCTAGCAGAAACTTAATCAATAACTGACACATCATAATTGCAGACCAAATAGCCGCTGCCAACTTCCTAAATTTGAATTCTTCAAGCAACAGTGCAGAAGCAACTGGTTTCAAATTTATTTCATAACTTATATCAGCATATTTTGGAGCCGACAAATACTGGGAAAGTTCATACAAGGAATTCTTTTTGTCATTAAATTGGAACCTCAAAAAAATAAACTTGTGAGCATTCCTATCTGCGGGAATGAATGTTAAGTCTTTCAATATTTTAGCCCAGACTTCATCTAATTCAGAGATCATTTTGGGGCAAATATCAGGCCAAGAAAGTGTAGTACTGTATCACCTTCTAAAAACAATGAATGATGACCCACAGTTGCTTGGCCTTCCTGTTTCTTTGTAAGTGCTGAGAGATCAGGAAGTTAAGAAACATTTTCATAAACACCTTGAATAAGGAATCCACAGACTCAGATGTGGTTGAAAACAAAGAAGGCTTAGATCTTACCAATGTTACCCAAGACCTGTTTGGATCATCCTTACACTCAATGTTATCCATCAGCTGTTTGGCAGTTGACAGCAGCCTGTTTCCACTCATAGTAACCAAGACTTTTGCCCCAGGTGGAAGTAGTTGCCAAAATGGGGACAGGATGAAGTCAGTCTCAACAGGTTCTCCCTGCTCTGGTAACTGAACATTATGATTAGAGCCAGCTTCCTCATCCTGATCCTGGAACCCACTAAAATCAGACTGACTAGGTAGAGGTTTTTGTAATCTTCCTACTGCCTCATTATCTAGAATGTCCAATAACCTACTTTTCTTAGCAGAAGTAGGTTCGTCTAATTGGGGATTAAGTCTCTTACCTATCGCCCATAATTCTAAACTTTCTACCAACTTGGGGTCTTTCCAGTGTTTTACATTTTGATATTTACTATTCAAGGCCTTATTCCATCTATTTTTAATTTGGACCTGCAATAATTCTTTCTTAGTTCCTGCAGCTTGATTAATTTTTTTAAATTTGATCGTAACAAACTGCAGAATCCAATGGTGAAAACAGGTTGTCTGAGACACAGCTGCTATGAATTATCCAAGCCAAATGAGGATCTAACTTGGTAATCCAAGTGGCTCTACATCCTTAATAATTACATGTAGTATGGTCCCCTTGGGTCCTGGGTCAAACTACTACTACTGAATTCACATCCTGTACTGACGGACATTTCCTTGTGTGTAGTGTATGAGCTGAACTCCCCAGTCCTTGTAGCTCATCACTCAACACTAGTTCCCCAGGGACAGTTCCATGGTCTCCTCCATCATCCAGCAGTCCAGACAACTGTCCTTCATCCTCCAGTTGCACATCACTCATCTAAACTAGGAGGAACACTATGAGTCACATTGTATCATTATAATAATATAAGGGAGATAACATTTCCTCCCAAACATAATCAATATGACTCGTAGCTGTGATATTTTAATAAGTTATTTCATTGAATATCTCTTATTGTTATATGAGTCACCAGTGTGACATTCATAAACAACTAACTCACTACAGTGGTCCCTTGGTTAATGAACACAATTCGTTCCACAGAGTCGTTCGTTAACCGAATCCATTGTTTCAATGGGATATTGGGTAATTGGTTCCAGCTCACAGAAAAGTACCTACAAAGTAAAAAAAAAAAAAAAATGCAGTAAAGTACACTTTCTTTGAGGTGTGTATGTAGAAGGTTCCTGGTTGATGATGATGATGGGAATTAGAAGTTGGGTGGAGGAGAAGGGAGAAGAGAAGGAAGTGGGGATGGAGGAGAAATCACCTTTCAGGGGATCCATGCTTGATGCAGTCATTTCACCAATAAAATTTTAAGTTCATTAGGTGTAATTCAAGATTATTTTATTTCAATCAACACTGCACTGCGATATATATTATCAATATGTTGACTAAATTTCAGAATGACAAATAATTTTAATGTAAAAATACAAAAATATTCAAGATACCAACAAAATTGATGTTCACTCCACTGTAAACAAAGCCAAACTGACGCCTGGTGGGCGAGTCAAGCGGCTAATGGGCGCACAAAAAACTAGTTCCCTGTACTGCATATAGTATCAATATGTTAGCTAAATCTTAAAATGACTAATAATTTTAATATAAAAAATGGAAAAATATTAAAAAGCACAACTTTCTTGATATTTACTTCACTGGAAATGAATGTAAACATCGAACAGTTTACTGAATTGGTGGACTAGCCCATCAGCTGATGCTCACAACAAAACGTGTTGTTTGTAAGGAATTCGCGAATCAAAGTTATGTTTGTTAACCGAATTAAAGATCTTTATGGGAGGTAATTCGTAAACCGAAATTTCGTTAATCGAACTGTTCGTTATCTGAGGGACCACTGCATAACCTTTTTCTTCTCTATTTTTAATTTCTTTCTGTAAATATTTTTTTTGTCCCCTAGGGCCCCGTTGTGGGTCGTTCGACCTGAGCCCGGGTGGGCTAATGCCTTTAAAAAAAAAAAAAAATGTATAAATATGTACTGTACTGTATATGAAGGGTACTACAGGTTGTACCTCTCTAGTCCGGCACTCTGTGGTCCAGAAACTCCCGTGGTCCGGAACGATTTTAATTTGTCCAATAGGTAGATAGGCAGCTTTTTTTTTTCTTTTTCTTTTTCATTTTTTTTTTACTTATCTGAGTTATTATTATTATTACAGGAGTATTAAATTTTTGCCCCTCAGGCCCCAATGTGGGTCAGTGACCTATGCCCGGGTGGGCTAATCCCCTTAAAAAAAAAATAAATAAAAAAAGCCGCGGGAAACTAAGGTTTGTTTACATCCGGCAGTTCGGCGTCTCTCTCTCTCTCTCTCTCTCTCTCTCTCTCTCTCTCTCTCTCTCTCTCTCTCTCTCTCTCTCTCTCCTTGTCTATACAGAGTACAACATTTAACCCTTCAATGTATATATGAGCAGTAAGTGTTGCTTTCATATTCTTGTGTAGAGTAATGATATGTTTTCACATGTGCGCACTTACATACGCTCAATCTCACTTTTTTTTTTACCATTAATTGTTAGCTACTTATATTGTTCCATTTATTAACATTAAGTAACATTACAGGTTCTTCTAACAACCATATTAATATTTTTACATTAATTTTACTACAGCTAAAACCAGGGTCTTATTTTCTTCAGTTTTATATGTAGAACCAATCAGTCACTGGTTTTCTAAGCTTTAACATGAACATTGCCGGCAGCTGTCTCGTCTCTTAATATTCCACGTATTATTAATAAATTGTATTGTTAATTTTGCACACACAAACATTAATTCAATAAAAACAAATTCAGAAACGTTAATTAAAATATATATGAACAGTAAATAAGTGTTGCTTTCATATTCTTATGTAGAGTAATGACGATATGTTTTCACGTGTGCACACTCACATACGCGATCTCTCTTTTTTCTTTACCATTATCGTTAGCTACTTCTATTGTTCCATTTATTAACATTAAATAACATTACTTAAAACAACCATATTAATAATAATAATAAAATATATGAATAAAATTAACAATAATAATAATACAGTCAACCCTCACTTTACGCGGTCCCACTTTACGTGTTTCCACGTTTACGCGGTACCCTGCCGAAACCAGAATGCTCGCTTTCCGCGGTGTGTGTACCCTTTTACGCGGAGAGCGGCGCGAGCAGGGTGCGCACAAGGTCGCCCAGTCATCAAAACATTATCGAGTCCTTCACCCGCCACCCACCACAGCCGGCCCAAGTCAGTGATCGTGATAATTATAGTGAGGATATGGACTTATATGGACTTTGAGGGATTTGACAAAGAGGCCCTGCAAGCCTCTGTGGTGGATAGTGATACAATTGATACAAGTGATTTAGGTGAGGGCCAATAATCTGCCCTCTGCCTCGGAACCAACCGCCCATCCCCGTGTGCCTAGCCATCTTTTCTACTAATGTAAGTGTTAAAAAACCTAATATTATTGATATTTCTCTTAATTATTAATTGTGTGTGCATACCATCATAAAATTAAGAAGTTATTTTTACTACAACGAAGGTATTGTGTCTGAAAAAGTGGAGTTTGGGGGTCGGCCCGGTCTCTATTTCAATTAATCCCATATGTTATGTTGTTCACTTTACTCGTTTCTCACTTTACGCGGGCCGCCGTGGGTTGAATTAACCGCGTAAAGTGAGGGTTCACTGTAATAACAATAATACTGTAATAATAACGAAATACAAGAATGAAAAAAAGATCAAAAGTGAGAAACACGACCTATACCTATGAATTATTATTATTATTATTATTATTATTATTATTATTATTATTATTATTTTTATTATATTTTCGCCCCTGCCCCCCCCCCCCCCCCTCCCCCAGGCCCCTATGTGGGTCAGTGATCTATGTCCGGGTGGGCTAATACATGTTAAAAAAAAAAAAAAAAAACTAACCATTCTGAAAACCGAAAAATTCAGAATTCCGAAATGCCTCTGGCCCCAAGGATTTCGGATAAAGGATTATCAGCCTGTACTTTGCCCAGTAAGAATGACAGAGGCAGACGAGCCTTTTTAAGGACGTGTGGTCAGTTTCTACCAGTCTCTATGTACAGAACTAAACAAAGAATTTATTTGAAATGCTCTGTAACATTCAATACCATAATATCCTGACCACTGGGGCTACTTATACAGACTTTTCCCTGTAGAAAAGCCACAATTTTGAGCAACATGTTACTGTATCCAATTTGTACTCAAAATTTACAAAGTTAAAGGAATAATATTTTTATCTCTTGTGCAAACTATGAAATGTTTATACGCTCTGTCGGGAGGAGGAGGAGGCAGCTGCCAAGTCTCAGTGACTCGCCACCCTCCTCCGCTCCTGCCCTCTTCCTCCTCCACTCCCTCCATCCTCCTCTCCCTCCCTCCTCCCCTTCTGCCATCCGCCTCCCCTACTTCACTACCCACCATACACTTGCTTCACCACCTCCGCCCTTTGGTGAGTACCAATACAAAATGATTGTTTTTTTTATATATATTTACTATTTTCTGTAAAACTGCCATTGAATTTCTGTATGTGTAATGTATTTCATGGGGCAAAGGGAGGCTCAGGAACGTAACTCCCCTATTTTATCTATTTCTTATGGGGAAAATTGATTCGCTTAACTTTGTTTCTTATAACGTTGCGTTTTCAGGAACGTCGCCACAACGTTAAGCGAGAACTTACTGTACAGTAATATGTTGTTCAAAATTATGTTTTTTCCACAGGAAAAAGTTCTGTATAACTAACCCCAGTAGTCAGTACTGTATGGTCACTACTGTATTTTTGGTGTTTTTTTTTTTTTATTATTATTTATCATTTTTTATACATTTAGTACATTCGCTGGAAGTTTCGGACAAGCAGCTTTTTCAGACAGGTGTTCCCCCCCCCCCCCCCCCCCTTTAGTCCGGATCTTTGAGGGTTCACTTTATATGTACAGGTAGTCGTCGACTTGCGACCTAGATTGGTTACGGCCGCCCGGTCGTAAGTTGATCTGGTCGTAAGTCGGCCTATGTTATAATTACCTTACGTATATTATAATGTGTAATGATAATATAATCATCTTTAAGTCATATTTTATCAACATTTTCTTTGTTCATTATTGTTACGGTCGTCAGGTTTAAGTAAATCACTGCATACTACAGTACAATTTAATTACCTTACGTATATTATAATGTGTAATGATAATATAATCATCTTTAAGTCATATTTTATCAACATTTTCTTTGTTCATTATTGTTACGGTCGTCAGGTTTAAGTAAATCACTGCATACTACAGTACAATTGGTTTATTATTTACACAACATACAAAAAAAAAAAATACAGGTGCAAAACATATAAAACATTTTAGTTGCAAAACATACAAACACATACAAACATACAAAAAACATCTTATTGGCCGCTGGTGCTTGGCTGTGGATCGTCGATGTCATCAGCTGGGGCAGCCTTTGGGGTAGTCGGAGGAGTTGTTTTTTTCATGAACATGGTGAGCTTTGTCTGAATTGTTCGTTTCTTCTTCTCCTCGTAAATTTCTTGATACGGACGAAACGAATTGCGTGCCATCCGCTCAATCCTTGCAAATCGTTCGATGTTTGGGTCCATTCCTTCAAAATGGGCAAGAAGTTTATTCAGTAGAGATAAACCTGATAATCCCTTAGTGGCAGGTTGAGGAGTAGATGAAGACAGTTTCCTCTTGGTAGACATCTTGGGGGGGGGGGGGGGGGTGGTGGTTCAAGAAAAATTTCCAAGACAAAAGAAAGGCACAAGGCAAACAGACACGGAGGGAAGTGTGCTGTACCAGCGAGCGTGTTTGTAATTGAGCGCGGGGATGCGCGCGGCTCCAGCTCCCGGCAGCGCCAGGAGGCTGGGGCCAAAACTGTCGTACAGCCGGTCGTAAAGTCGAACAGACGTAAGTCGACGACTACCTGTACTGTAACTGTAAACACTTTTTCCGTCTTAGCACTTGCAATAGCGGTGGGGTGGGGGGATTAGTGGGTTTCATGTTATTGACCTGACCTGAAGATATCTTGAATAAAGACAAAAGCTAAGATTCTCCAGTGTTTCCATTTCCCTGTACTTCGTCCTTTCACAATTTCTGAATATACAGTACAGTATACAGGTTGACAATCCCTTATCCGAAATCCTTGGGACCAGATGCATTTCGGTTTTTGGAATTTTTCGGTTTTCAGAATGGTTAGTGGGTTTTTTTTTTTTTTTTTTTTTTTATTATTATTATTATACAGGGATCAGCCCACCCGGGCACATGTCACTGACCCACATTGGGGCCTGGGGCTAAAATATAATAATAATAATAATAATAATAATAATTCATAGGTCTAGGTCGTGTTTCTCACTTTTGATCATTTTTTCATTCTTGTATTTCTTTATTATTATTATTTTATTATTACAGTATTTTTGTTATTATTATCATTGTTATCATTCTTATTTTATTTTTGTGTATTTTTTATTAAAATTTTTATTTACTATGAATAGTTATTATTATTACTGTATTATCATTATTATTATAATTATTATTACTATTACATTTTCACCCCCCAGGCCCCGATGTGGGTCAGTGACCTGTGCCCGGGTGGGCTGTTACCCCCCCCCCCCCCCCCCCCCCCCCCAAAAAAAAAAAAATTGCTCCACAAAAAAAACTTTCTGTTTTCAGAGCTTTTCGGTTTTTGGAATTTCGGATAAAGGGTTGTCAACCTGTAGTAGACTCGCACCTTAAGCGTATTTTTCTTACTCGATTTCAAATATTTACCCTGGGGGTTAGGTTACAATTTCCTATTTCAAACTCAATATTTTCAAAATGGGTCGTAAGTGCGCCAAACGCTAACCAGTGAAACGCTTCACCCCTGCCATCCCACCTCTGTCTTCAGTTGCTGTGTGGGTATTGTCAGAGTAACACCTGCCTCTCGTGTGTGTCAATTTAGTGCGCTTAAACCTCTTTCATACTCGTTCATAATGGCCAAACACAAACCAACCTTTCTTCATTTATTTTTACTCATTTACATGCACACATTGTCCAAAGGGCAAAGCTGTACTGTACATGTACTCAAATGTACTAGATAATTACTTAAAAAATTTATGTCTAGTGCAAACTATAGCATGATTATATTCAAACTAATTACAGTCTTACAAGAATCCTAGCAATGTAAGTTTTATCCTCCCAGGTCAGTTCAGTAACATTTTATAAGAGAAAAACTTAGTCACTCTACAGGACAGATAAATAAATACTACTCGACCTTCGGCGCCAACTGTCACAATACATCACCTCACCTTCCCCTCCTCTTCTCCCCCCATCTTCCCAGCCAGTTCTAGTGTATATGTACATATATATAGTGATTTAAGGGCGATTTTAGGAGAGTTTTAGGAGTGTTTCTGAATTTCGCGTTTTTTGGCTTTACGCGAGCTCCTGGGAACGTAACCCTCGCGTAAGTTGTGAGTCCACTGTATACATAATTGTAATCAATTTTAACACCATAACACTGTATTCTTGGCTGATTGTTTATGTTGGTACAGTAATGTACAGTACTACGCGACACAAATTGTATGCAAAATTATTAGCTAGTGAGGGAACAACTTTCTACAATGGCAGCAGAATATGAATTAGGCACCAAGCAGCAAGGCCACCCATGCCCCTTACTTGTGGGAACGCATTGGAGGATTATGCAAACTTTTGGAACACATGGAAAAAAGTTTTCCAAGCCTAGAACTTATTAGTTTGGAGAGATTTTCTTGGAAGTTTTCCAGAAAATATACCTGATTTTCATTCCCAGAAACTTGTTTGCAGACCTTAAATGGACAGAGATTACCCAGGAATTTTTCTGGCCACATTTCCAACTAAAGGGAAGATGCCTGAACTATAATAATAATAATAATAAAATGAAGACTCATACTTTCATAGATGCTGGGCCTACAAGGAAAGCAGAGCTAGTCGAATCACATGAGTTAGGTGACAGACATTGGGAGATGATTCGTTAGCATCACCACTGCTACTGCTACTAGGATGAGATAGCATTTTCAAATTTACTCGGTGTATTAATAGGTTCTTCAATTTCACCCATACAATATTTTCTTCTTTTCATAACATTTCATCCGATATTGTTTATGTCAAGGGAATTCTACGGCAGCCCTGGAGAATTACTGCACAACGCATCACTTGAAACGCCTGATGCTTCCTCAATAAATACAGAGATGATACTGTACTGGTGTTTTTTGGGCTAGAATCAGTGAACATCAGTGGGTAGGGAACAGTTGCCACGAGTCACATTTATTTACTCGAGAGGAAATCACATGTCAAACTTAAAAATTATGGGGAGGATATAGCCTGATTTTATAGATGATCTCCATTTCAGGGGACAAAAGAAGTGCATCATCTATAGGCTAGCCCATCATTTAAGGGTTCATGTATGGCTTGTGGTGCTGTGTGCCTATATAACTTCAGTTACTGCTGTATTTCTGGCTACAGTTGTACCTTCTGTTGCAGGTTATATGTTGGACCCAGACCCGGACACCCGGCCAGACATCCACCAGGTTGCCAGCTTGACCTTCAAGTTGGCTGGAAGAGAATGTCCCATCAGAAATGTCAATGTGAGTTTTGATTGATTTGGGTCCAGAGATATAGTGGTAGTTATGATGACTTTAGTCCAGGTTTCAAAGTTTAGCTCTAGTTATAAAAAAAAAAAAAAAAAAAAAAACTCTTCTCAGCTCTTAAATGACAGGGAGCTTTTTCCTGTGACTACTCTTTTTACATTGATGGGAAAAGATGAGTGTTTTAACACATGGGTGAAATTATATATTTTTCCTAAACAAAGGACAAGATTTACTCACTGAATACTGTGACGTAATCAGATTTTCTGTATGCCTAGCAAGACCCTTGAACAATGAGAGAAGATACTGTGTGTGTGACCAGGTGGGAGGGATCTAGATGTTTGACTTGACAATAAAATGCTAAGCTGAATTGGAGGGTATCACTAATCTGACTTCCTTATCCCCACTTTCAAATTTTCAGTCTAATGAAAAATTTAAATAAGACAGAAGCCATTTCTTATGATAAGAAATCATGTAGAAGGAGGTATGAAAATGAAATGTAATATTATTTTTTGTTTTCATTTTGTAATATTGGAGACAGACTTTATGGGGCATGTGGATTTGAGTTGTGACAATGCTGTCGGTACTTGTTCATGTACAGTATACTCTCGATTTAATGGAATTCGATACAACTAACTCTCTATTTCGAGGAAGGCATTTTTTTTCCTTATTTTTTGCTTGATTTAGTTGACAAGTTCGTTAAATCAAGATTAATTCGTTAATACGCTCACACCTACGGAGAGACCTTAGACACATGATACATTAATACCTACTTCAGCCTTTGACAAATGTACTAAATGTATAAAAACGATAAATAATGACACTGTATAAAGCAATTACCGGAAAATCTGAGAAAATGTTGAGAAAATCACTCCAAACCTTTCTGTTCAGGGCCTAGGGACAAGGGTTTCCGGGGTTATGAAAGACTGTGCCACGTTTAGCCACATCCTCACATGGTTGGTGCATGGGTGGGAAGAGTGAGGTGACATGCCAAGACACTTACACAGCACACACATTAACAGCACTATTAGACTATTGTCTTATAACATTTGACTTTATAATTTATATTTTAAAATTAATTGATACATGATAGCTTTAGCACTTAGACAACTGATCAATGAATAAACCAGGGCATATGGAGACTCATTATACACCAGTGATGTCACAAAGCTTCACAACTGCTGAGCAACCATATAAATTATCACAACCTGTACTCAAATCAGCTAAGTTAATTAAAAAAAAAGATTATATCTTGTACAAACTATGGGATGTCTATACTCAAATTAATTTCCATCTTGTAAAAATTCCATCAATGCAAGTTATATTCAGCTAAGTCAAGTCGGTTACATTTTATAAGTGAAAGACTTAAACTCCCTGTCATTTATAATCCCGAGTCCCTCCTGACTCCTTAACTGATAACTACACACCACCTGGCTGTCAACACCCCACCTCCCCTCTCCCCTCCTCTCAGCCAGCAGGGTAGGCAGATGGTGGTGGTGGGATGAAGGTGATTTTAGGCTTAAAGTTTTCTCTTTTACAATGTCACAGACTTGATTTCGCACTATATAACTTGTACTGATGGAATCCTTGCAGGATAGTAATTAATTTGAGTATAAACATTTCATAGTTTGCACAAGAGATAAAAATATTATTCCTTTAACTTTGTACATTTTGAGTACAAATTGGGTACAGTAATATGTTGCTCAAAATTGTGGCTTTTCCACAGGGAAAAGTCTGTATAACTAGCCCCAGTGGTCAGGATATTATGACTTTGAGTGTTACATAGAGACTGGTAGAAACTGACCACACGTCCCTAAAAAGGCTCGTCTGCCTCTGTCATTCTTACTGGGCAAAGTATTGTTTATTTGTTATTTATTAATTTGTAAAGATAAATTACTGTAATAATTTGAGCTTGTTAATACCAATACCCTTCATATACAGTAAAGTACCTTATTATTATTTTTTTTTAACAGGAATTAGCCCACCCGGGCACAGGTCGAACGACCCACAACAGGGCATAGGGGACAAAAAAATAAGAACAGAAAGAAATTAAAAATAGAGAAGAAAAAGGTTATACAGTGGTCCCTCTGTTAACGAAATTTCGGTTAACGAATTACTTCCCATAAGGATCTTCAATTCGGTTAACGAACAAAACTTTGATGAACGAAATCCTTACGACAAACACGTTATGTTGTGAGCATCAGCTGATGGGCTAGTCTGCCAAGTCAGTAATCTGTTCTATGTTTACATTCGTTTCCAGTGGAGTAAATATCAAGAAAGTTGTGCTCTTTAATATTTTTGCATTTTTTATAATAAAATTATTAGTCATTTTAAAATTTAGTTAACATGTTGATAATATATTCAGTACAGGGAACTAGTTTTTTGTGCGCCCATCAGCTGCTTGACTCGCCCACCAGGCGTCAGTTTGGCTTTGTTTACAGTGGAGTGAACATCAATTTTGTTGGGGTCTTGAATATTTTTGCATTTTTACATTAAAATTATTGGTCATTCTGAAATTTAGTTAACATATTGATAATATATATCGCAGTGCAGTGTTGATTTAAATAAAATAATCTTGAATTACACCTAGTGAACTTAAAATTTTATTGGTGAAATGACTGCATCAAGCATGGATCCCCTGAAAGGTGATTTCTCCTCCATCCCCACTTCCTTCTCTTCTCCCTTCTCCTCCACCCAACTTCTAATTCCCATCATCATCATCAACCAGGAACCTTCTACATACACACCTCAAAGAAAGTGTACTTTACTGCATTTTTTTTTTTTTTTTTTTTACTTTGTAGGTACTTTTCTGTGAGCTGGAACCAATTACCCAATATCCCATTGAAACAATGGATTCGGTTAACGAACGACTCTGTGGAACGAATTGTGTTCTTTTAACCGAGGGACCACTGTACTGTACAGTGGTCCCTCGGTTAACGAGCGCCTCGGTTAATGAGATTTCGGTTAACGAGTTACCTTCCATAAGATTCTTAACTTCGGTTAACGAGCAATACCTCGATTAACGAGTTTCTTACGAGCCAACCTGAACATGATTTCGCTTGCATTTGGCGGTCCACCAGCTGTAGTATTAGTCCTCCAATACAGTAATCGGTTCTAGGGCTTAAATTCCTTACCATTTTAGCAAATATCAAGAAGTTTATACTATTCAATAATTTTAAAGTTTAATATTAAATTTTTTACTCATTTTAACAATTATTGAACATAATTGAAGGTAATGAAACTAGTTTTATGCGTGCCATCCAGCCTCTCAACACACCATACAGGCGTCAGTCTTTGTATCTTTTCAGTGGAGGTAACATCTTGCTTGAGCCTCTCTTCAACTAAATGCTTTTTTTCTGTTTTTGCAAGCAAATTATTGGTCATTTTGAAATTTATTTTACATATTGACAATATATAATGCAGTGCAGTGTTGATTTAAAGAAAATAATCTTGAATTGCACCAAGAGAACTAAAATTTTTTGGGTGAAATGGCACCATGGGGTGACTTCTCTTCCACCCCAATGCCTTCTCTTCTCCCTTCTCCACCCCCATTCTAATTCCCATCATCATCATCCAGGAGCCTTCTACATACACACCTCAAAGTAAGTGTACTTTTCTACCTTTTTTGTTGAATTTTGGCAATTTTCGGTGAGCTGGAACCAATTACCCAAAAACCCATTGAAACAATGGTTTCGGTTAACGAGTTTTTCGGTTAACGAGCAACCTTCTAGAACGGATTGTGCTCGTTAACCGAGGGACCACTGTGCAGTGACCCCTCGTTTAACGAACACCTCGGTTAACGTAATTTCGATTAACAAACTGCCTTCCATAAGGATCTTCAATTCGGTAAACGAAAAAAATTCGGTTAACGAAGTTCTTACGAACCGACCTCAATATGTTTTCGCTTGCACTGACCGGGCAACCAGCTTTAGTATCAGTCCGCCAATACATTAATCGGTTCTAGGGCTTAAATTCCTTGCTATTTTAGTAAATATCAAGAAGTTTATACTATTCAATAATTTTAAAAGTTTAATATTCAATTTTTTAGTAATTTTAACAATTATTGAACATAACTGAAGGTAAAGTGACTAGTTTAATGCGCGGCATCCAGCCTCTTAACACAGCAAACAGGAATTAGTCTCTCTCTGTTTTCACTGGAGGTAACATCTTGCTTGAGACTCTCTTCAACTAAACGCCTTTTTTCTGTGTTTCCAAGCAAAATTATTGGTCATTTTGAAATATATTTTACATATTGACAATATATAATGCAGTGCAGTGTTGATTTAAAGAAAATAATCTTGAATTACACCAAGAGAGCTAAAATTTTATAGGTGAAATGGCGCCATGGGGTGACTTCTCTTCCACCCTAATGCCTTCTCTTTTTCCTTCTCCTCACCTCCATTCTAAATCCCATCATCATCATCATCATCCAGGAGCCTTCTACATACACACCTCAAAGTAAGTGAACTTTTCTACCATTTTTGTTGAATTTAGGAAATTTTCGGTGAGCTGGAACCAATTACCCAAAAACCCATTGAAACAATGGTTTCGGTTAACGAACTTTTCGGTTAACGAACGACCTTCTGGAACGGATTGAGTTCGTTAACGGAGGGGTCACTGTACTGTGTTAATCTACACCACGAAGGTGCTGGAAAAACAGCTTTTTAAAGTGAGACAGATTGTATAAGTATGGAAACACAGAAGAAGGCAGAGCATTTCATAGTTTGGCTGTGTGAGGAAAGAAGGATATAATATAACGGGTTATTCTAGTGTGACCGACATCCACGGAGAAACGGTGGGCACCGCGGACAAGACAAGTGTTACGAGCCCACGGCCTTGCCGGCGGTACAAAGGATGCCAAATCCACCGAACAATGCCCGTTAAAGTTCCTATAAAAGAGAGAGAGTGAAGCAACATTGCGGTGAAATGAAAGGGAAGAAAGATTGTCAACTAAAGGAAGAGAGTTAAAAAGACGAAATGCCTTTGATTCCACCCTATCTAACAGTTGGACAGAAGAAGAGCCACCCCAGATATGAGAGCAGTACTCCAAGTTAGGACGAATGAATCCCTTATATACTTAAAGCAACTGCTCAGGAGTGAAGTAGCTACGGCATCTGTACAGCATTCCCAGCTTTCGGGAGGCAGCTTTAGCTATGTTAAGGATGTGTGATTTCCAGGACATATTGGAGGAAATGGTGAGGCCTAACATATCTATTTCTAAAATTTGGCAGAATGATAGCATCCTGAAGTGTAATTGGTGGGAGATCATCCAATTTAGAAAGTGTAATTAGTAAATACTGAGTTTTATTACTGTTGAATTTAACCAAGTTTCTACCTCCCCATTCAGAGGTGCTGTACAGATCTGCATTGATAGAAGTAATGATATCAGCTCTAGAAACAGATGTAATTTTAGAGTTAGGGGGAAGGGGAAAATGTGAAGAAGAGTGAAGAGTAGAATCATCAGCGTAAGAATGGATAGAATTTGTTGTAGTGTGAAGTAAATCATTGCTAAAAATAAGGACACCACTATTGGTAGAGAAAGAGCGAGAGATCAATCCCTCGACAACAACTGCCATGGATCAGTTCTCAAGGAAGCTAGAGATTAGAAAACAAAGTGGGGGAGAGACACCATAAGTAGGAAGTTTAGAAAGCAAAGACTTATGCTATACCCTGTCAAATGCTTTGGAGATGTCGAGGGCCAAGACGAAAGTTTCCCCATAATCCCAAAGAGAGGATGACCAAAGATAGGTGCAATAGGAGAGCAGGTCACCAGTAGATCTCTCCTAGCAAAAGCCATACTGGTGATCCGACAGAAGAGAATGGCGTTTAAGGAGACGGAGAAAATGGGAGTTCAAGATAGTTTCGAAAATTTTAGAAAGGGCTGAAGTTAGGGCAATGGGGTGATAGTTAGAGGGATTAGAATGGTCACCCTTCTTTGGGATGGGCTGAACCAAGGCATGCTTCCAAGAAGAAGGAAAAGTTTGGGTTTTGAGGCAGAGGCAAAAGAGGAGAGCAAGCACAGGGGGCTAGAGCTTCAGCACACTCCCTCAGAACACGAGGGGGTATTCTGTCCGGTCCATGCTCCTTACTCACATTCAACCTGGATAACACACCAGCAACCCTCCGAGTGGAGATTATAGGAAAGTGCATAGGTTCAGTAGGAGGAGCAGGGATAGAGTTGGAATAGTCTAAGGTGGAGTTAGAGGAGAATAAGGTGCCAAAGAGATTGGCTTTGTCAGGGGGAGAGTTGGCTATAGAGTTATCAGGTTGGAAGAGAGGAGGAAAAGAAGGAGTGCAGAAGTTATTACAGATGTTTTTGGTTAAGGACCAGAAGGATTTATGAGAGGAAGAATTAGTTCAGGACAGCGGTCTTTCTTTTTATAAAATTCCGCTTGGCCCTACGAAGAATAGCCTCACAACGATTCCTAGTAGTAATGAAAGAGGTGTGGGTAAAAGGAAGAGATAGTTTCATAGCTCGATATGCCCTATCTCTCTCCCTGCATGCAAGAGAGCAGGAGCGATCAAACACTGTTAAGGGTTAATGCAAGGGAAAAGAGTGAAGTTGGATAAGGAAGGATGAAGAAACCTCTGTTTAGTTATGTTGAATTAGTGGTTATGTTATTTATGCATGTACACTCGCAACAAAAAGTATCGTTGCATACTGTAGTGTGAACAATATGAGACCAGTGACAATAGGTATTGGGAAAGGCGAGTTGTTCAAGTCGTATGTTGGCAGCCCTGTAATCCTGCTGTGCAGCCACTATGGCCTTGTCAAGTGAAACAAAGCGTTATAAATAAGGTTAGGAAATGATAAATAGACAGTATGAAATATAAGGAGCTCCCTGTTAACAAAATTATTTGTGATACTTGTGAATATTGCCACATTAGTTTATGCTACCAAATAAACCACTCAACCTGGTCGTCCTGATGGGTGGTGCAGCGTGGACGGCCGCTCCGAGACTTGTCGTCTGTAGCACCAGTTTCGAGGTATCGCCGAATCCATCGTGCAGCGGTGTTCCTGTGGACACCAACCCGCTGACTAATATCTGTGACGTCAAACCCTTCGTTATGAAGGGCAATAATAGCTCCTCGTGTTCCCTCTGAGGTTTCCGTGTCGTCTGGCATGTGTAGATCTCTACTGCTTCATATTGCCTCTGTTTTACACCCACGTTCACCGAGACCGAACCCTCGCTCGTCATTCAGTTGACACAAAGCAACAATCCGAAAAGAGGAAACAAACACACTGATTGTCAGCCATATGGCAACACCTAGTGGGTGGGGGGGGGGGGGGGGGGTTATGAGGATACACTTAACAACCTTCCCGACATATCACAGTGTATACGTATCGTTTCAGAAGTCTTCGATCTCGCCCTGCACCGATACTTTTTGGTGCGAGTGTACATTGCCATCAGCCATCTTGCACCGGTTATAAGAAATTTGATTACAATCATCCTTTCAAATGCCAACAGATGACTTCCTTGAGAGTCATGGTGTGTACAGGTTGAACCTCGATTTAACGGCATCGACAGAACCTGGACTGTGCCATTAAATCAAAGTATTGGGGGGGGGGGGGGGCATCGCTGATGAAACCATTGCATCAAACTTCTAAGATTATCATATTTGTCATAATACTTTAAGTTAGAAATTATAAATGTTTCAAAAATGGTTTTGATGTTTATATGAAGTAATTTTACTTTTTTTAATAAAAAGTAATAAATTTGAGCAAATAACTGTTTTTTCTACATATAATTCAAGTCTATGTCAATAAACATATAAAACACATACTTTGCATGGAACGTAAATCAATCCGGATAATATAGTAAAACATAGTAAAACCGTTTTCTCTAATACAGAAAAGAAGAGTAAAAATTACAGTACAGTAAGTCCCCAAGTTACGTACATAATGGGGACCAAAAGGTTGTACTTAACTCGAAATGTACGTAACTCGAAAATCCCCAACCCTATAATGATATCTGGTGGTAATTAATACAACTTATCAAATGCAAACATATTTTATTTAACATAAATGCGGCATAAGTAGCGGCAACACTCGTGACGCAGTCAGCCGTCGCAGTCGTCACTATCATCCATATCACGCGGCACTGGATCAGGTGTAGATGATGTTGATGGCACTGGATCAGGTGTAGATGATGTTGATGGCACTGGATCAGGTGTAGATGATGTTGATGGCACTGGATCAGGTGTAGATGATGTTGATGGCACTGGATCAGGTGTAGATGATGTTGGCAATACGGCTGCTGGTTTGAAGAATTTGTGGATGGATGTTTGGGTTGTTATCTTCTTTTTTTCTTCATAAATTATGTGATAGCATTTAATAGCCTCTTGGATCGCTGCTGACACCTTGGCAAGTCTTTCTTCATTTGGATCTTGCTGTTCAAAAAGTGCCAACATTTCCTCCCCCTTTGCAAAAGCCTGCGCCATCAGTTTAGTTTGGAAATGCTTTGTAGGCATTTCAACTTGATCTTCTTCAGCTGTTTCTATTTCCCGTCGTTGCTTCTCCAACTCAATCAACTCGTCATTTGTCAAGTCCTTGCCGTGGGCGTTGAAATACTCAGAGAAGTCATTCTCCTTCAGGTCTAACTCCAGTTTCTCACTTATTTTGATTAAGTTGTTGATCACAGCATTCTGCTCCTCCTGAACATTCTCAAACCCACTGAAGTCGTTGACAAACTGTGGACAGATTTTCTTCCACACGCCGTTCATGCAGGATGATGTAACCTCCTGCCAGGATGCACCGATGTTTTTAATTGCCTTGTAGATATTATAGGACTTCCAAAATTCCTTGAGAGTCATCCCATTGTCATCAGTTGCCTTCAGTGCTTGGCGGAAGGTGCGCCTAAGATAATATTTTTTAAATGTTGCAATGACGCCCTGATCCATTGGCTGGATGATAGATGTTGTGTTGGGTGGCATGTACACAACCTTTACCTTTGGGTGGAAGTCATCCAGGAAAGGGGGGTGACCAGGTGCATTGTCAAGCAGCAGGAGGATGTTGAAGGGTATACCATTGTCCCTGCAATATTTTTCCACGTCTGGTATAAGATGGTGGTAGAACCAGTCTTGGAAAAGTGCCTGTGTAACCCATGCTTTAGTGTTACTTTTCCATATGACAGGAAGGGATGCCTTTGCAATGTTTTTGAGTGCTCGTGGGTTTTCAGAACTGTACACAAGCAATGGTTTTAATTTAAAATCACCAGCTGCATTACCACCAAGAAGCAGCGTCAGTCTGTCCGCTACTTTAAACCCAGGCACTGACTTCTCATCTTTGCTTATGTACGTCCTGTCAGGCATTTTTTTCCAATAAAGCCCAGTTTCATCCACATTGAAGATCTGTTGTGGTGTGTAGCCTCCCTCGTCAATAATTTCCGCGAGTTTCTTTGGAAATTCCTGTGCTGTTTTCCAATCAGCACTCGCCGCCTCACCAGTCACTCGAACATTATGCAGCCTATTTCGCACCTTGAATCGGTTAAACCACCCATGGCTAGCATTGAATGTCACAGTATCATCAGGGTGATCTTTCTTTAGGTCGTTGAAAAGACTTAGGGCTTTCTCCTGAATCATACTGAGACACAGAGGCTTACGTTTTTGTGTGCAGTCCTCGATCCACATCGCAAGATATTTTTCCATTTCTTCCAGGACCTTCCCTCTTCTTTTAGTTATAATCGTAGATTGCATTGGCACTGCAGATTTCACATGTTCCTTGATCTTTTCTTTGCCCTTATCAATTGTATTAACAGTTGACCGACTCAGGTTAAATTTACGGGCAACATTGGTCAACTTTTCACCACTTTCAAGCAGTTTTATTATGTCCATTTTTACCTCTAGTGAGATTGCTTGACGTTTCGTAGCACTCCCACTGGCTTCACCACTCTTACGCTTTACACCAGTCATTGCACACAGAGTAAAGTGTACAAAATAGGGCAGAAATTCACAGGAGAAGTACTGTATGCACAATGACCACGCTTGTTGTTTTGGTGCGTCTAGCGTGTCGTCTGCATGGTCAGTGATAGTGGCGGCGCGGTGCGGCTGGCTCGCCCGCCAAATTTAAAAATTGCTCGCCCTTTTAAGACAATATTTTTGCAATTAAAGACTTCAGAAACGATGTACGTATCGGCCGTTTGTACGTAAATCGGATGTACGTAACTCGGGGACGAACTGTACTCTAATGGGGCTTAGAAATAAAGAGAATGTAATATAAAACTATAAAATAAGAATGTAGGGTTACGTGATATTATATTGTCGAGCACTCAGGATGGATGGAAACTCTAGGTGGTGGTTTTCTTATATAAAATATATTGTATACAAGACAGTCTGGTGCTGGAGATGCCGTGTGGTGAGGAGCTGCTCAGTAGACACGTTTGGTGAGTAGCGTGCTGAAGGAGGCAGATGTGCAGGAGCTTCGTTAGAGATGTTGCATGTTGCTGGCCTCCAGGTTGAATGAGAGCTGGACAGCGAGGAGCTTGCTTGGAGGAGGTGTTGCGTGTTCAGGAACGTAGAGTAGATTGAATCTCAATGGAGAGACAGAGCTTATATACACAGCAGCCGGAAGTAAACCCGTGGGAACTCGCCGGTTTCTTAACTCCGTTGCTAGGGAGGACGTAGCAGCTGGTGTCCCCCCCGGAGCAGTTGGCTGGTTGCTAGGATACTGTCGCATTGGAATGCGGATACGCAGTTGTAGGGAAGAGATCCACTACAAGAAAGCTGAAGTTCATGGGTGTGTTTGTTATGTGTGGGAAGTGAATACATGTGTAGATGCCCCATAATGTATATTACCTGACATTATTATTTTCTATCTCTGCTGCCGTACGAGATGTTCGACAGCTGCCCGGCAGCCATGGGCAAGATGCCCATCCGTTATGGAGTCAGTTGTATTCCGGTTTCTAGAGAGTAAACATAACGCTTGCCACTCGACTTTTCTCCCCCCCCCCCCCCCCCCATCCCCCCAACACTCACTCACTCACTCACTTACTTTCCCCTCAGCCTTCATAGGGTAAGGACGTGTGTAGTCGGCGCTGACACGGCCGTGGTCTCTTGATCATGGAGACAGCTGCCAGCCCTGTCTGTCTGGCACTCCCCTCCCCAGTGTCCTCCTTCCTATCTGGATTTATCAACATCCTCACACCAACAGTACAGTGCAAAGATTGACAATCAACCCACAAGTGATATACAAAGTGGCAATTTTAACTTGAAAGAAAAGCACAGAAACACAGCAATACTGAGTATGGCTGGATCTGACCTAACCTGACCTGACCTCACGGCTTCACCTGACCTAACCTGAAGGATGGAGCACACCTGCCACGTGGCCACACACCTGCCCAACCGCATCCAGCCCATACGAGCCCGAACTGATTGCTACAAGAACAGCCCAGTCCCAACCATTGTAAAAATTATCAACACCTAATTATTATATATCATATTTGTGTCACTTATGTTACTTGTATATCATTTGTAAATCAAGAGACCCATTCTCCAATTATGTAATTGTATATTTTCAGCCTTCCGGTTGCCATGCTCTTTCAATAAACCTTTAATTATTATTATTATTATTTTTACACACACACACACACACACACACACACACACACTAGATCGGTGAGTTTTGGGGTGACTAAAGAAGCCAATACAGGACTGGCACGGTTGATCACAGATGTTGCACATGTGGGGGCTACATCTAATGTGGAAGGGGTGGCGGTAGCGTCTTTCCAGTGTTGGCACTTGTCTGCCTCGTCATGTAGTCAGGCTAACTCGAAAGTAATGACGCCTTCTATGGTGCTCCTCCAATTGTGTAACAAAATCTTCTTTGTAACAGTAACTGTTTAACAATCATGGGGAGAACATAATATCTCTACCTTTACCAACTGTGTAACTGTTAAGGTCACTGTTACCTTTGTATAACAACTACTTGTGAAGCTGTCATATATGTAACAACCTTCCTGGGTTGTCACTACTTGTAACAATCACTTTTGAAGCACGTTACCTTATATTCTAGACGTACTAAAATATAGATCAAAGTTTATTGGGTCTTCACTAACGAAATCCAATAGATTTCTTTTGTGTATTTATTCTAAAAGGTTTCTATGTACACTTTCAAAAAGGATTATCACCATAACTTAATCACTGTAGCTATGAGTGTTAAATGAGGACGGAGGCTATCTTATAGTAGCTCTTCTAAATATGTCCGATTGATGTGAGACTGGGAGTGATCTTGAGTAGAGACCATTCAGGGAGAGCGGAAATATATCCAACGTCCTCCCTCGAGGAAAGACGGAGCACCTCAATGATGGCTCTAAACGTCTTCCTCTCGTCAGGGTTATCAAACTACTGGCCGCAATAGGTGGCCAAGGAGCCGGATACTTATCCCTTAGCTCAGCACAATGTGACATGACTTCCCGTGGGCACACCTTTTCACATGCTCTGAACGCTAACCTTATAGCTAGTGGAAAGTTACAGGGGGTGATAATTATGCAAGTCTAATGTAATTAACCCACATTTATATAAATACTTCTGTCTATAAAACGGGCTAATGCAAGCGTTATGGTTTTGAGTAATTGTCTCCCACGTGAGGGGATTGATTTGGGACTTATTCAGGTTTGTCTGAAGACTATCCTCATACCGCTTCAGTTGCCCGCCAGCAGTACATTTACTATTCGTTAGTGACTCCAAAGTAACTGCTTTGGCAGTGTAATGTCGTCCATGCGGTTACAGTAGAACGTCGATTTAAAGCGATTCAATTTAAGATTATTGATTTAAAGCAACACCCACAATTAAGGACAATGTTTTAATTTAAAGCGAATCATTGCTATTTTGTGCGAGTCAATCTGGTGCATCATATTTTATAATTTGCGCCAAATGTTTCTCTGGGCACGCTACACTATCCTAAGGGCAAAGCTGTACTGTACATGTACTCAAAATAATGTACTAAATGATCACTAAAATTTTTGTCTAGTGCAAACTATAGCATGATTATATTCAAATTAATCACTAACTTATAAGAATTTTCAGCAATGTAAATTATATTCTCCCTGGTCAAAGCTGTGACATTTTATAAACAAAAAACAAAAATTCAGTCTAAAGGACATAAATAAACAAATAAATACTTCACTAGACCTTCGGCCCCAACTGTCAAACATGTCACTGTCACCCCCATCTTCCCAGCCAGGGTTGGGTGGTTATAGGCTTACAGTTTTTATCTTATATAATATCACAGACTAAAGTTAGGAGAATATAATTTGCATTGCTAGAATCCTTGCAAGACAGCAAATAATTTGAATATAAACATCATATATTTTGCACAAGAGATAAAAATTATAGCTCTTTGTAATAAAATTAATTAGAACATGTCAGTTCAGTGACATTTTATAAGAGAAAAACTTAGTCACTCGTAAGGACAGATAAGCACTAGACCTTGGCATCAACTGTCAAACGTATCACCTCACCTCCCCCCCCCCCTCCCCCCAATCTTCACATCATCTGATTGCTAGTAAACAGACCATTTCACGTCCCATAATTTTAGTTGTGTTGATTTTTGAGTGTTTGTTTTAACATAATACAGTTCGTCCCCGAGTTACGTACATCCGACTTACGTACAAACGGCCGATACGTACATCGTTTCTGAAGTCTTTAATTGCAAAAATATTGTCTTAAAAGGGCGAGCAATTTTTAAATTTGGCGGGCGAGCCAGCCGCACCGCGCCGCCACTATCACTGACCATGCAGACGACACGCTAGACGCACCAAAACAACAAGTGTGGTCATTGTGCATACAGTACGTCTCCTGTGAATTTCTGCCCTATTTTGTACACTTTACTCTGTGTGCAATGACTGGTGTAAAGTGTAAGAGTGGTGAAGCCAGTGGGAGTGCTACGAAACGTCAAGCAATCTCACTAGAGGTAAAAATGGACATAATAAAACTGCTTGAAAGTGGTGAAAAGTTGACCAATGTTGCCCGCAAATTTAACCTGAGTCGGTCAACTGTTAATACAATTGATAAGGGCAAAGAAAAGATCAAGGAACATGTGAAATCTGCAGTGCCAATGCAATCTACGATTATAACTAAAAGAAGAGGGAAGGTTCTGGAAGAAATGGAAAAATATCTTGCGATGTGGATCGAGGACTGCACACAAAAACGTAAGCCTCTGTGTCTCAGTATGATTCAGGAGAAAGCCCTAAGTCTTTTCAACGACCTAAAGAAAGATCACCCTGATGATACTGTGACATTCAATGCTAGCCATGGGTGGTTTAACCGATTCAAGGTGCGAAATAAGCTGCATTTGATAAGTTGTATTAATTACCACCAGATAACATTATAGGGTTGGGGGATTTTCGAGTTACGTACATTTCGAGTTAAGTACAACCTTTTGGTCCCCATTATGTACGTAACTTGGGGATTTACTGTACTACAAAACACAATGTTCTGTTTATTCTAGGAAATGGGCTGAGTTGCATCTGGGGAGACTCTTAGTCTTTATAGTATTTTGTATTTCTCTCGAGTACCAAACTAAATTACAGTCTCTCCTCGACTTACAACGGGGTTCCGTCCCGACGACCAGATCGTAAGTTAAATTGGTCGTAAATCGAAAAGGCGAAAATAATACATAGAAATTCTAAAATGGGTGTGTCTTTTTTTTCTCAGCACCACGAGAACTCTCACTTTTACGCTTACCAGCCATTTTAAAGGGAATTACAAACAAAAATTTTGTCGGTACACAGCGGCGATCACTAACGTCAGGACTCAAAAATACGTAATGTGAAAAATATTATATACGACCATGTCATATGTCCGGGTTGTCGTAAGTCGAGGAGAGACTGTATTCCATTGAAACTACACTTCGATTTAGTGCGAATTTGGTTTACAGCGACATCTCTTGGAACGAATCTCATGTTATATCGACGTTCTACTGTAACATGGCCAGTCCAGCGTAGTTGTTTGTGGATAAAGATAGCCTCAATGCTCCTACAGTTGGTGTCAGCAAGAATATTGGCATTTGTTCTCTTGTCTTCCCTGTGAACACAGAGAATAGAACGTATGTTTGTGAAAGTTTTCAAGTGCCTTGTGGTGCCTCCTGTATGTGACCCATGTTTCACTGCCATATAGCAGGGTGGGGAGGACCACTGCTCGATATCGTGTAACTTTGTAGATAGCTTCAGCTCCCTACAACTGAAGACACTGGTACGGAGTCTACCAAAGGCTTGAGATGCACATCTGATCCGATGTTGAATCTCTTCATCGATGTCTGCAGTGGTGGACAGGTGGGAGCCGAGATACTGAATGTGGGTAACATTAGAGAGGGTAGTACCATTAAGCTGGGTGGATGGTGGAGGTGTGTCTGAGCCAGGGGATGCTTATGGAGAATCTGAGTCTTACGTACATTCACCTCAAGGCCGAAGTGTGCATACGCATCTGCGTAGGTGTTCAGGATCTCCTTTAGGTCGCGTTCAGTGTGAGTGACAAAGGTGAGGTCGTCTGCATACTGAAGTTCAGTGATGGAAGCTGCCGACACCTTTGTTCTTGCCTGGAGTCGTCTTATGGTGAAAAGACCCTCCATCCGATACTGGATGTCCAACCCACTGGTTAAATTTGCACTGGCGCAAGTATGGAAGGCAACCAAGAAAATGGAAAAGAGAGTTGGTGCCAGTACACATCCTTGTTTAACCCCTGTTTGGATGGGGAAGAAGTCGGACTGGGTGCTGTTGTTCAGCACACTGCTGTTCATGCCAGTGTGAAGTTGCCTCACAATGACAATGAATTTTGGTGGATAACCAAAATGGGCCTTGGTTAGGTTGTTGAAAGCCATGTACAGGTCACGACGCTGTTCTCTGTACTTTTGCTGTATTTGGCGGGCAGCAAAGATCATGTCCGTGGTGCCACGTGATGATCTAAAGCCACATTGAGATTCTGGGAGGAAGTTTTCCACCTCGGGAAGAAGTCTGTTTAGGAGGACTTGGGCGATAATCTTGTCAACTATGGACAGCAGCGAAATCCCGCGGTAGTTGCCACAGCCTGTACAATGGCACCCAGTCTGAGTTCTTCCCCATCTCTTTTCCATTTTCTTGGCTGCATTCCTTATTTGTGCCAGTGTCAATTTTGCCAGTGGGGCAGACATCCAGTATCGGGTGAAGGATCTTTTCATCATTAGACATCTCCAGGCTTGAAGAAAGGTGTTGGCAGTTTCCTTTACTGAACTTAAGTCACACCTCCTCCATCCATCCAGCTTAACGGTACTACCCTCTCTAATGTTACCCACCTTCAGTATCTCGGCTCCCACCTGTCCACCATCATGGACATCGATGAAGAGATTCAGCATCGTCTCGGATATGCATTTTAAGCCTTTGGCTGACTCCGTACCCATGTCTTCATCTGTAGGGAGCTGAAATTATATACAAAGTTGCACATATATTGAGCAGTGGTCCTCTCCACCCTGCTATATGGCAGCGAGACATGGGTTACATCATAATTATTATTTTATTATATTCCCCCCCCTCTCCAGGCTTTGATGTGAGTTATTAAAAATGACCTGTGCCCGAGTGGACTAATGCCTGTAAAAAAAAATGTAATAAAAAAATACAAGAGGCATCTCAAGGCACTTGAAAACTTTCACCAATGTGGTCTACATTCCATCCTCTGAGTTCGCTGAGAAGACAATAGAAGAAGTACCAGTATTTTTACTGACACCACGTTGGTCTGGCTATGTTACCCGTATGGATGACAATAGACTGCCAAAGGAACTACTTTAGTCACTTAACGAATGGTAAACGTAACGCTAGCAGGCAACGGAAAAGGTATAAGGATAGTCTTAAGACAGACCCAAAAAAGTACCAAATAGACCCCCTCACCTGGGAGACGATCACTCTGCACCATAATACTTTGAGGAGCACCACACGAGAAGGTGTCAATACTTTCGAATTAGACCGACTACATACTGAGGCAGACAGGTGCCAGCACCGGATAAATGCTGCCGTCGACCCTCCTGCATTAGATGTAGCCTTCCACTTATGCCACATCTGTGGACTGCCCTGCCGGTCCCATATTGCTCTCTCGAGTTACCACAGAGCTCACCAATGAAGGTGACATCCTTAATAACTCGTATCATAGCTGGATGATCGTCATACTCGATTCCGAGTGACAACAAAGAGTAATAGTAGTTTATTTATGTTCTGGGCCCTTGGTCAAAATGAGTTAATTTCAATTTCATGGCCAGGAAGGCTCATTCTTACTTGTGAAGAGGTTTTGTCTACTCCTTTAACCTTTCCTCCCTATTCTTTTGAATCCACTGCTGCTTGGGAGATGCTACTCCATAGATATATGGATGACTGATTTAAGAATGTTTGCCCTAGATTTTACTTTTATTTTTAATAACCATGGTAATTTTATTAATTTTTTCATAATAAGCACTTCAATTTTGCCCCAGAATGTGCCTGTGCCAACTCTGGACCAACTGTGTCAGATTGTAAGAGAGAGAGAACAACAGTCATCAGTCAAGATGAACCGTGTGGCCACAGGGCCAGTGATAGAGAGTACATCAGTTGCTCCTCGGCAGAGACCCAAGGCTTCCTCCCTTACTGCTGCTGGCAGTACTCTTCCACTAGGGTTGCCGCTCCAGAACACACAAGGTTAGTTATCTCAAGGCTTCATAGTTATATGAATATCAAGTTTGTAAATCAAACACTCACACTTTAGCATCCATTGCTCATCTCTTAAATTTTCATTATTTAATAATAATTTAACCTTGTTACCCTAGGCATCACTTCTTTCAGTACCTGCCACAATGCTGAACCAACACCTGACCTCAGTCAGATACTTCGGCTTTGTTCATTCTTTTTTTCGAGCATGCCTCCTCACAGAAGGACTATCACTGTTTACACCGACGGCTCTAAGTCAGATGCGGGGGTGGGTCTTAGGGTAGTCTTTCCTGAATTCTGTTGGGATGGTAGTCTCCCCACTATGGCATATATTTTTACTTTAGAGCTTTCTGGTATTTTTCTTGCCCTCAAGATTATTTTTACCCAACCTCATATCGATTTTACAATTTTTAGTAATTCTTATAGTGCTCTCCAGGCCTTAGCTAGTGTCTCATTACCCTATCTCTAAGCTATAGATATTTTACTGAGGCTGTTTCTCATTCATCGTCAGGGCCAGAAAGTAAATTTTTGCTGGGTTTCGGCCCAAGTGGGGAAGAAGGGGAATGAGCATGCTGATCCATTGCATGTCCCGATGATCTGGTGAGCCGTATCAGAGGGAGGGAGAAGGGTTTCCCAAACTAGGTTGGTCACTGGGGAGAGTCCAGGCAAATTGCTCCTATCTGCTGCCGGTTTTGAGAGCAGACCGACAGTATCATCCCCAGCTCAGAGAACTTGAGCTGGAATCTCTTCCATTTGTTTGCCTTGTGTGTCGACCTACAATGCTGGGAGACAGGAGTCCTGGAGGGTAAGTGATGCTGCACCCTGCGGTTAATAACACCTCTTTGGTCCCCTATTTCAACTTGACAGGTGGCTTGGTTGGGGCCGATCAAGTCAATCGGCTGGTCACAGTGTGGCTAGTGTCCAGCGGGCATCAGTGGGACTGGCACTCCTATTGTTTTGGAGCTGTTGTCTTGGCCCCCTGGTGGTTACCTGTGTATACTCCCCCCATCACCCCGAGGGTCACCAGGGTTTTATCTCTATTGTTGACCTCCTCTTTTTGGGTTCTGTGGTGGGTGGGAAAATATTGTTTATTTTGATCTTTTATGGGAGAATCACACTCCTTTGCCAACCAGATTATACCCCTGATGACCCTGGACTCTCCTCTGAATTTCCCTGTCTTGTGCCTGCATTTCCTCCAGATGGATCATCAGTTGCAACATTGGAGCCTTATCAGGTTAAAAAATAAAAGTGGCTCTGGGTCCCAGCGAATACCCAAGTATAAGAGCTGCAGGAGGCCCACTGGCTCTGGCACTCTCCATGATGCTTCTGCCCGTGAGATCTTATCAAGTGTGATCAAACTGGTTGATTTTGTAAAATACCTAATGCTCCATATTGTGGAAGGCCAGCCTGTAATGGACCTGAACAGTTTGCTGTTCATAGGTCAGTTGTCTCAATTTGTGGAAGAGAACCAAAAATAACCACTCAGTGAGATGATACCCTCCTAGTGGAGGTCTCCTCCCCAGAGGAGAGTGCTCTATTCCATACCCTGTCTGAGGTACCTGGTGCCCCCCCTTCTCGTGGACTTCATATACCACCTTTAATCATTGTCGAGGAGTGGTGTTCTCGATACTCAGAGGAGAAGCTTCTGGAGGAGCTCTGAGTCCAAAGGCTGAGGAAAGTAGACAGGTTCTACAAGAAAGTAAATGGCATTCTTACCCCTACACCAATGTTGTTATTGACATTTGATTGCTTTGAACTTCCAACCTCTATCAATGTTGCTTGGATCTCCCTATAGGTGAAACCATACGAGTATGTCCTAAACCCTAGGTGATGCTTCCATTGTCAGGTGTATGGCCATGTCAACCACGCTTGTCATTGGTTACAGCAGGGTGCTCCTGTAGTATATGTTAACTGTGGTAAGGTTCATAAGGGTCAGAAATGTGTGGGTCCTGTCTGCTGTTTTCATTGTAGTGAAGCACACCTGGCCTCTTCTAGTGAATGTGATGGGTTCTGGTAATTTTTGATGACTGACCTGCCACTGATTTTTCATAGAAAACGATTTTAGAAATGCCGCAATTTCACTGTGTTTTATAGTGGACACTGCTATTCGTTTGGCAAATGTGTTAAAAAGTGGTTATTTCTAAATTAAACCTAGCTTTAGTTGATAAGAAAAATAAGCAGCAGAAGCATTGTTAAAAGACCTCACCCACCTAACCAAAGAAACCTACCTAACTTGCTAGCCATGGGGCTCCGCTTCCCAGACCCTCCGGCATATTAACAAGTAAATGGGCACTCCACTATGTCGATCATGGAAGGGGAGGGGGGGAAGATTCAAGATCACCGCACTACTACTGTTGACACAGCCAGCACATAAGTTGACACGAATAGATGGCGCTTCGTTGATGGACTGGGCTGAGACCTCATTGAGCTTATTATTGGTGTAATGGCGCGCTGACTTCACTGGGGGCAACAGGTGGGACTGGGGAGTAACTGTTGCTGACCCCTTCTCGTTTGCGACTCTCCTCTTCTTCCTCAGTCCGCCCCTTTTTATTCAGTTTTCTGGGTCAATCACCTGTACAAAATGATCTTATCAATGTTAGTTTATGGTGATATGTCCTGTTTACTGTAGGCCGGTTCCTGGCATGACCCCTCCATTCTGCCAGCTGGAGGGCAGCATTTGTTGGATTAGCAAGGTCCTATCACCTGTTCTCTCATCACACAGAGGCAAGAACTCCTTTTCCCTTCATGTCTCTTGTTGGGTCAGGTCTCTATCTCATTTGATTACTGTAGGGTGGGTTGACTCAGGGGGTGTACACCTGCTTCACTAGTTACTGCTATATGCATTGTTGTTCTTCCGGGCTGGACACTTTGATCTGATAGATAATCATTATAACCCCTTCTTTACCTCTTTACCACATGCTCCTCTCGATGAATACAGACATATCCCTCATTATAATGCACTCACCCGCCCCCACCTCATTGCGCAGTGTGAAGGGGGGGGGGGGGGTTATAATTATACCCGCACTCACAACTGTTTATTCTGTTGTAATGAGGTGAAATGGCCCCATTATTAAAAGCAGAGTATCCCAGGACTCACCTCACCTCACTAGCAGAGACAATTTATGCTAGTCAACTGAATTCCTGCAAGGGTTGAATAAGTACAGTAATATCTTCATTAGCTGGAATCCCTCAAACCCAGACCTGTCCGATAGCCTGAATTGAAATTTGCTTGGAAAATAATTCCCAAAGCCGGAATTTTCCCCAAATTTCCAACTTTAGGAACAAAATTTCCGAGATTGAAATCTAGAGCATTTTCTGAAAATGTCTTAGTTTAGATGAAAGCTGAAGTATTTTCTGGCGGGGGACCTGACCTGACCTAACTCAAAGTCAGGTGGGAGGTAGGGTGGGGGATTAGTGGTCTCATATTACTGACCTTCTGATGGAATGTGAGGTCACCCTTTCTTGTGTGGGGGATTAGTGGGTCTCATGACCTGAAGATGTCTTGAATAAACATGAAAGCTAAAGTATTTTTAGGGAGATTGTGATAAGTATAAGTATAAATGAGCAAAGTTGTATCCCTTCAACACTACATTACATAACATTTTAAAATATGAAGTGAGGAAACAGAAAGGTGTGGGTGATTAGAGAGATGGAGTGGAAAGGAGTGGTAACATGCACCAGTGTTGCCAAGTGATAAGCTCCTCAACAGCTGATCTCTTAATTCGCCTCCATGCAGTCACACAACAAGACCCTCACTGGATGCTTGTTGTCTTAATGCTCGCGTATGTGTGTGTTGTTTCCTTTCCAATTAATCGATTTCCAAATCACTTTACAATCGTTTTCATCCAATAATCTTTTCCATCGCAGTCGAGCCTCGTCCCACACGTTTCCATGTCCCGGTTGTTACTTGGCGAACCTGTTAATTGTGTTCATAATGATGTGACATCCCTCTGAGATAGCTGCGCCGACGTCTTCGCCACCAGTCACGTTGGGTGGTTCCACGTCCCCTAGTACGCTCGCCAGCTCTTCAGTGTCAATTGCCTGATGACACAGACTCTTCCATAATTTGTTGTGTGTCGGTAGTATGAATGTCCTAACAACACTGATGACCTCTCTAACAGCTGGTCCGCTGAGACAGGATTATTGTTGTCTCTTATTAACGTGATGCAGAGTGGGGCATGGTAAAAGCTTCCAACATCCTGACACACAACCAGTTCTTCAATTAATTTTATGCATTCATCCTTCATGATACACAAGTCAATTTCAGATATCCATGTATCCCTCCGTTTAAATGATAAATCGCCTTCTAACTGCTTTCCGTTACATGTTTGGTGGTTAGCTACAACCATACAGTTGTTGATACACATATATACACATATTTACCGTGGCTATTGACAGTATAATCCTTTACTCCGCTGTACTCCTATAAGTCACCATTCTGATCCGTGATGCGTGGCTCTCCGACCCTCGCGTTGAAATCTCCGATTACGATCACTTTCCCGGGTCCCACAGTGTGCTCAGCAAGTGCACCGAGTGCGATGGCTGGCAATATGGTGAATCCTCTGGAGGCATGTACACGCCACCTAGCTTGAGGCTCGGTGACCCCAACATTACCACCCAGATCTAGCCTTCAGTATCAGTGTCTACTCAAAAGATGTTTTCTGATAATTTGCAGCTAACAAGCATCACTACTCCTCCTCTGTGATGGCCTTCCTTTGATACATTGGTATAAACATTAAATCCAGGAACACTCAATTGGAAATATTTCTTAGTTTCTAATATTCAAACTACAGTATGTCGAAATTTAGAACAAATTTCAAAATATTTGCTCCTGAAGTTTATCCATAAATCCGGCAATGTTCCATGAACACAATTTTAACTTGTAAACAGCATCATGTTGTCTACCAGTTAAAAAAAACAAGGTGAATATCTGTCTATGATGACGCCGTCCCTCCGCAACACTCGATTCTTCCATTCATAATATATATTCATTCCAACGTTTTCAGGTTTCTCCTTTTCTTCCCGGTCCTACATCCTAACACTGCTGCCTCCTTCCTGACGGCTGGGTGGACATCCTTCTTAATATATATTGTCGACATTGGTTCTCCGGCGTTTTTAAGCTGTTTTGCCACTCAAAATACACACACCTCCAACACACACTCTCCAACATTTATTATTATATATTCTCGTATGATCAGCCTCTTATGGTGTAAGTTTTATCATGGTTAACATAAAATATTAAACACTCTAGAAAAAATATGATGTATAATTATTAATTTGACATCAAAATTACATGACAAGTCAAATAAATTATAGGAATAGAATATGAATTATGCTGTATATTTGGGTGTGTAGACTGGGATAGATGACATGTGGTAGAGGGAGGACAAGTGAGCAACTTGCCTCCTGGCCCGTGCTGTCACCCAAATTCCAGTGCTGTACTGTATTAAGGTTCATTTTGGCTCTGTTGACGTCTTAACACAGCTTAAATGCTGTGTTGTAGGTTGATTGTGTCCTTTGTACAACAATTGTACAGTACTGCACAACAAACTGTACAAAAAACAGGATTCCAGCAATGCAAGTTATATTCTGCTAATTATAGTTTGTGATATTTTATAAGATAAAAACTTTAAGCCTAAAACTACCTTCACCCTGTTTTGGGAATGCTTCTTAGGGAGGCTTCTTAGCCCAGAATCCCCCTTTTTTTTTTGTGTCCGAACCTTCTGGAATCCGGATTTATCGGGTCCGGATCTTCTAGGATTTACTGTATACACGTTAAACCCTTGGTAACTCAGCATTTGATAACTCGGAATTTCATATATGGATGAGTTTTGGGGGTTTGTTTTAGACTGAAAAACTCCCTATACCAAACTGACTGTTCACTAATTTTTTCACTATAGAGAGGTATGTGGCCATAGACTGGAGGCTAGATAAGTATAGTCTTTTCTTGTTTATAGTGACACATGACCATCTTTATCCCATTCCTAGCTGGTTTAATCTCTCACTGGCCTGTACTTCACAAATGAATGGTTGAAGTATGGAAGTACTAATTTAAGCCTGAGGGAAAGAAAGAAATGACTTTGTTAACTTCCTTCCTCTCTTTTAGCATATGCTGCATTAAATGGGATTTACTGGAGAGTCACTGTTTTCCCTCTTACTCGTGATTACCAAATCCACATTAACTTTCAGGCTACTGTGTGACAATGAAAAAAAAAGAAGAATAAAAGTAGCGGCAAAAGAAAGAATCATAATTGCCCACATTGCTCCTCCACTCAACACTATGATGTGGTTCATATGTGGTAAGAGAGACTTCCACAAATTTGATTAAAACTTCTGTATACTGTAGACCCTTGCCATTCGCGGGTTTGCGATTTTGACAATTCGCGGTAAGCAGATAGCGGCTTTGGTGGCTAGCTTGCAAGCCTTTTCCTGCAGCGCAATGAGTCACCCCGCGCGCCCACAGCATCTCATCTCCCTCTGTTCGCCCCCACCCAGTACCTGTGACCTAGCATCTTGTGTTGTACTCTCCAAACTTTCGTGTTTCTTTGTGAAAATGGCCCCTAAAAGACCGCCTAGTGTCAGTGGTAGTGATACAAGTGGAGTGTAATGTAAAAGGCGGAAGTCAGTGATGACCCTGACAAAGAAAGTTGAATTATTAGTCAAGTTAAAGGAGGGGACTAGTGCTGCTGTGGTTGTTTGGTGTGAAGGAATCCACAATACAGTATATAAAGAAAAATGAACAAGCAATTTGTGATATTGTTCAAGCAAGTGCTCCTGCAAGTGCTAAAGTGGCGCAGGTTGTTTGTGACAAGTATATGGTGAAAGCTGAGAAAGCACTGAACAATTTGGATTGTGGACCAGCACTGCAAAAATGTTCTGATCGACAGCAATGTGATTCGTGAGAAAGCTTAAAGTCTTTAAGCTTATTTTTAAGAGTCAACAGGTGGTGAAGGAGCTTGTGCAGCTACTGAACCAACTTTAAGTGTCAGTAAAGTTTGGTTCGAGAATTTTAAGAAAAGATTCTCTCTCCATAATGTGAGGCTGGCTTGGGAGGCTGCATCAGCTGACCACACTGCCACAGGCGCATTTACTGCCAAGTTAAAGAAAAAAATAGAAGAGAAAGGCTATAGACCAAAGCAAGTGTTTAATGCCGATGAATCCGGTCTATATTGGAAGAAAATGCCTGGTAGAACGCACATAAACAAGCAGGAGAAGTATGCCCCTAGGTTCAAGACAGCCAAGGACAGTGACACTCATTTTCTGTGGCAGTGCAGCTGGCCACATGATCAAGCCTGGCTTGCTTTACCACTCAGCAAACCCCAGGGCTTTAAAAGGAAAAACAAGAACCTTTTGCCAGTTTTTTGGCAGTCCAACAAAAAGGCATGGGTAACTGTGCAAGCATTCCTGGATTGGTTCCATAAATGCTTTGTCCCAGAAGTGGAAAAATACCTTGCTTCCAAGAACATGGAATTCAGGTGTTATTATTGATAGATAATGCACCAGGCCATCCATGAAGTTTGCAGTTTAGCCATCCAGGTGTAGAGGTGGTGTTCCTCCCCCTAACACCACTGCTTTTATTCAGCCTCTTGATCCGGGTGTAATACGCACCTTCAAGGCATATTACACCTGACGCTCTTTTGGTCGTATCCGTAGTGCCCTGACCTTGATGTTAGCAAGTGTTGGAAGGAGTACATCATTATGGACTGCATTACCAACATCAGTGAAGCATTCAATGAACTCAAACTAGAGACAGTGAATGCTTGTTGGTGATCCTTATGGCCTGAGTGTGTGAATAACTTCCAGGGATTTCCGTCCATTGAAAAGAATGTGAATGACATTGTTAGTGTTGCACATCAGTTAAGTGGTGAGGGGTTTGTGGACATGGCTGCTGAAGACGTGGAAGAGCTGATTGATGGGCATGGTGAGGAACTGACTGAAGAGGATTAGGAAGAGTTGGTAAAAAGTGCTGAGGAAGAAGAAGAAGACATTATGGAATTACAACAAGGAGGTTGGGGCTTGGACAATTTTGGTGAACTATTTCGACAGGTAAGATGGGAACTGATTTCATTGTTGATCACGACCCTTCCATGGAACGCAGCCTCAAGATGGTCCAAGGAATTAACCAGGAATTGTTTCCCTACCAGGAAATGTTTAAAGTCCTCAAAGCAAAGAAGAAACAACGAGCAATCATGATGTTTTTCAAGAAGAACCAGCTGCTACCGCTGTCGCTCCACCCTCTTCCTCCCAGCCACGCGCCACCTCCCGTTCGTGCGCTTCTCCACCACCCGCCTCTCCACCACCCGCCTCTCCACCACCCGCCTCTCCACCAACCACCATTGCATTGCCCTCTTCCACCAGTGATCCTTATGATCCCCCTATGCTTCAGTAACCAGATGTCTCCCTATGTACAGTGCACCACTTCATCAACCTCCAGACTTCCACATACGAATGTAATTATAGTACTGTACAGTATTGGTGACTTAAGTTTCTCATGCACAGTATAGGTACTATATATTAATGCACTAAGGCAATATATAAGTTGCTATTTGCAGTTCTGCCAATTCGCACCATTCCTTGGAATTTAACACTCGCGAATGGCAAGGGTTTTCTGTACTTAATAAACATTAAACACAAGGTACTTCCTAATAAATATGACTACACTTTAAACATCAGCTTTCACTTGCTAAACCAAATTATGGTAAAACAAAAGGGAGAAATTAAAATTTATTGGTCAGTTTAGCTTACTGCCGCTTCTCCCTTAAAACCCACTAAGTCCTCCATAATTTCAGTATTGTATTATAAAGGTTATGCTGCCATCACTACTAATATAAATGAAGAAATAATAATATATGTACAATGAATATCAAGAATTATGCAATATATATACAGTCATGCGCTGGTTAACGTCCTAGATACGTTCTTGGAAACGTGACGTTAACCGAAATGGACGTTGTCCGATCATCACATAAACTTTTTATTTATACTTACGTGTATGTGGAATTCTATATACGTACATATACACTTTTACTGTTAAATCACTACTGTAATGTGATACAGGTGATTAATTTTTGTCTCTTGTGCAAAATACATGACGTTTATATTAAAATTATTCACTGTTTTACAAGGATTCCAGCAACGCCGAGCAGATGGGGGAGAGCGAGGGGGCTTGGGGGGAGGGGAGGTAGTACGTTTGACAGTTGGCACAGGCCCAACGCGTGTATATTTATCAGTTCTTAAGTGACTAAGCTTCTCTCTTATAAAAAGCCAGTGAAATGACCTGGGTGAATATAATTAACATAGCTGGGATTCTTGTAACATACTGATTTATTTGAATATAAACATGCTATAATTTGCACTAGACAAAACAATTTTAGTACCGTCATCAAATTAGTACATGTGCACTCCAGCTTTGCACTAAGGTCATTCATTTCTACAGTAGAAGTCCAAAAATCCGGACTGCTTGGGGATTGGGTCGGTCCGGATTTTCGGATTTTCCGGATTCTCAGGCAGTACTTTTAAAATTAAAATTTAAGGAGGAATAAAGAAGAGATGAACAGGTACATTTTGATAGTTTATTCATTATCAAATAAAGCATACTTCATTTATCAAAACGAGCAGTTTTAAAGAAAAATAAAGTCAACACTAGACAAAAATGTAAACAAACTGTCTAATACCATGACGAGTCTTGAAATTCCTAAGACATCCATCACTAAATGTGCACTCTGATTCAATGTTCATTTGCTCCTTAAAAGATTTTGCTTTGTCAATAAGCATCGGCCCAGAAATTGCCATACCTTCTGATCGTTTTAACAAAAACCATTCGTGCAACACTTTATCAAGATTTTCTAATTTGGGCCAATATAAACTTTTTCTTTCAGCAATTTTAATGTAAGGCTCAGAAGAAGCTGTGAATTCTAGAATTTTATTCTTTGCCTTTTTTATATCATAAATTGTAGACTTTCCAATGTTGTATGTTTCCATTAGAACAGCATTGCTCACATTACATTCTAGTTTATTAATTATTTCAAGTTTGTCACTCAATTTCAATGTGTTCTTCTTTCTCTTCACACAACAAAGTTTATCTACTTTAGGGGCCATTATTATGGGCTTGTACTCTGTACATGGAAAGAGTAGGACTCAAAATTACATACGTTGTCACAGTTTGATTGCTTGTTTTAAAGTGGCGATCGTGTGGTCGTTTGTTGTCGCTGTGCAGCTGTGGCATTCACGCATGCACACATACACACAAAAGATTTATAGTGCCTCAAATTTTACATTTCAGTTCAAGCTAATTACAAAACTAGCTAAATTAGCTACCTATAATTTACAATTAATTTTATTATTAGAATTATGTAAATTAATTTTTTAAAGCAACTCCATTCATTCACGTAACCCACAAAAGCCCGCCAAATTTAAAAAGTTTGGGTTTTCGAAAAGTCCGGATTCTCGGGTGGTCCGGATTCCTGGCATCCGGATTTTTGGACTTTTACTGTATTACATTTCTTTTAGTATGGTGTGTGCATGAAAATGGATGAAAATATTTGAAGAAATCTATGTAATTCTACCCAAAAATACAGTTGAAAAACTTTTTTATAAAATGTTCTACAGTACTGTATACTAATGTACAACAATTTTTATCTCTTGAGCAAAATATATGACGTTTATATTCAAATTATTGGCTGTCTTGTAAGGATTCCAGCAATGCAAATTATAATCTCCTAACTTTAGTCTGAGATATTATATAAGATAAAAACTGTAAGCCTAAAAGCCTGGCTGGGGGGGTTGGAGGAGGGAGTGACTGACGGAGCCAGCCACGCCACCCAGCGAGGGGTTGGGGGGTTGAGGTGATAAGTTTGAGGCGAAGGTCTGTGTGTTTATTTAACAGTCCTACTAAGCTTCTCTCATTTTAAAATGCCAGTGATATGACCTAGGAGAATATAATTAGCATAGCTGGGATTCTTGTAAGATACTGATTTATTTGAATATAAACATGTTGTAATTCACACTAGACAACAATTTTAGTACCGTAATCAAATTAGTACATGTGCACTCCAGCTTTGCACTAAGGTCATTTATTTCTTTTACATTTCTTTTAGTATGGTGTGTGCATGTAAATGGATGAAAATAAATGAAGAAATTTATGTAAATCTACCCAAAAATACTGTTGAAATACTTTTTATAAAATGTACTACAGTATTGTACACTAATGTACTACATATTTTATATCTTGAGCAAGATATATGACGCTTATATTCAAATTAATCTCTGTCTTGCAAGGATTTCAGCAATGCAAATTATATTATCCTAACTTTAGTCTGGGATATTATATAAAATAAACATAAAGAAATCACCAATCTTTTGTCTGGGAACACAAGGAGGGTGGGAAGAGGTGGCGAGCAGGGGGGGTGAGGGGAGGGGGCGGGAGGTGAGGTGACAGAATGTCTGGCGTTTCTTTGTTTCTTTATTTGAGATAAGATTTGACAGTTGGCGCTGAAGGCCTGCCTGTGTGTTTATTTATCATTACTTAAGAGTGACTAAGCTCTTCTCATAATTTGCCACCCAAACGACATGGGTGAATATAACTTACATTAGAGGGATTCTTGTAAGATAGTAATTTATTTGAATACCTGTATAAACAAGCTATATTTGCAATTGACATTAAAATTTTAGTACCGTAATCATTTAGTACATGTACAATACAGGTTTGCACTTAGTTCCATTGTTACTGTACAATATTGATTAAATTCACTAGATAACGTAGCCTGGCCGCGCAATCTATAAGAATACGCAATGCATACGTGACTGTGCCCGCTCTAGGTCCATTTAGGTTTGCTAGGTCCCATTTTTTATTTATTATTTTTTTTTTTTTCAATTTAAATTTTAATTGTTTATTCCTTAATAGAGGAAGCGGGATCCTAGTGCTGTCACTTGGTACCCCTGTACCTTAACACCAGAAGCAACTGGCCAGTGTCACAAGTATATACAGTACGGTACAGTCTTCCCTTGGTTATCGCGCCTAATTGGGACCCCGCCGATAACGAAAGTACAGAACCTATGGGATTTATTCTAATTGGTTCAGGCACCCAAGACCCAACCCCAATTTTCCCATTTTACGACCATTTAGACCCACTAAATATGTATATAATGTTATGGTAAATATCATAAACACACATAGGCATGGCTAGGTTTATTATAAAGTGATGAAAAGGGTACGCTTAATACTGTAGTCGACAAAACATGTAGCTATGCTTTTTTTTATTTGGTCCCCCATCATACGAGTTCGTTTTCTCTCACATCAGGACGCCTTAGTCCTCCGGTTTCTCTCTTAATCTTAAGAGTGCACCAGAAACTTTACTATTTTTAGTATTGCCACAGAATTTGAAATTGCAACCCTAATTGCAACTGGGGTTGCAATTGTTGAGGCAACTAGATATGTCTGATTACACCAAATGTGTTATTGTCAATTTGTAGGTGAAAGATTTTATCCTCAATAGATATAGGTTAACATTTCACCTGTAGGCAAATGCTTAAAAAAAGCCTAAGTAAGGAAGCATATTCCTTTAACACATAATACCTGACCAGTTGGGGGAGGATCATCGTGTCTCTGTCAGGGGGTCGTGGAGTGGTGGTCCAGCAGGCGTCACTTTTGGGGGGGAGGGGGGGACACGGACGTATATATGATCGGAAGTTGTTCGGTCGGACGTTAACCGGCGCATGACTGTACTGTATCGGAGTCAGCCAAACCAGTGCTCACTCTACCAAGTATGGAGAGAGAGAGTGCCTCATCAACATAGCAGTCTAACCACAGCCACAGAGACTTTGTCGGCTGTTGGAGGAGTTACGCCCAAGTTCCACAAATTTTTAATTTCTCAGTCCACAACAGTGAGAAGGTGTTACTTACAGCTAAATCAATTGTTCCTGTCCAATTGGGTAATGTATCTTATCATTAAATGTGTCAAGCTCTCTTTCAAAAGGCAGGCATTTAGGAAGGGTGTTTGGACCTCATAGCTCACTATTTTCCTTCTTTTCACTCCTAAAATGGGACTTTATACTTTAATCCTTCGTCTTTTTTCTTAATGAAAGGTGCACCTTAAGACTTAAAGGGTTGATTTGTGTGAAATTACAGTACTGATAATAATGAGCTATTCTTCTAGGAATGTTGCCTAAATCAATCCTTGAATCTAAAATCTTGTTAAGTTTTGTCAACAAGTGTTACCAGAAGACAATGATGTCAGGGTTGCATCAGAGTTTATTTCATAGCGAAGGCATTGCCAAGCAAGGTGGAAGTTTTTGAAAAAGGGGGAGTTAGTATAGCAGATGTACTGTGTTAGAATATTTTTAACACTATGTTCAAACAGAGGCTAAAGTCTTATAAATGGGGCTGAAAGTCAGGCATTTTGGCTTAACTCTATGGAATTAATGAACTGAGCATTAGGTTCATGATACAGGTTGTACCTCTCTAGTCCGGCATTCTGTGGTCCGGAACGATTTTAGTTTGCCCAATAGGTAGATAGGCAGCTTTTATTTTATTTTATTTTTTTTTTTTTTTTTTTTTTTTTTTATCTGAATTATTATTATTATTATTACAGGAGTATTACATTTTTGCCCCTCAGGCTCCAATGTGGGTCAGTGACCTGTGCCTGGGTGGGCTAATCCCCTTAAAAAAAAAAAAAAATACAAAGCCGTGGGAAATTAAGGTTTGTTTACATCCGGCAGTTCGGCTCTCTCTCTCTCTGTTTGTTTATACAGTCAGTTCTGCTATAAAGCGATAGTTGTGTTCTTGTAAAACATCGTGTTATAGAAATTCTCGTAATAGAAATAACAGGGCTTATGGAGAAAATAGGGTTAGGTGCAGATTACTACTCGAAATTGAAAAAATTTAGTAGGTCAGCCTAATACAAAGGATAGCACAGTCTAAAGAAATGTTACATTCATATCTAATAATGAAATCATACAGTAAATGTAACACTTTACCCTGAAAAATTATGAATATAACTTGATGGGGGAGAAGGGTGATTTTGAGGTTGATAACATCGAGCTTCTCTTCAAGGGTTATAGCCTTTCTTTTACGATCATCACCGGGAATGTGATCACCAGAACGCTTCTTGGAGATATTCTTCTTTACCATATTCACAGTTAATACCACAAAATTGGAGAAATAGTAAGCAAAAATCTTGTTACAGCAAACAAGCGTTCGCGTTATACAAATATCGTTCCTCTATTCATAAATCGCGTTAGAGCCAATTCGCGTTGTGAAAGCACGCGTTATAGCAGAACTTACTGTACAGAGTACAACATTTAAGCCTTCAATATATATGAACAGTAAATAAGTGTTGCTTTCATATTCTTATGTAGAGTAATGACGATATGTTTTTCACATGTGCGCACTTACATATGCGCAGTCTCACTTTTTTCTTTAACATAAATGGTCTGCTTCTTTTATTGTTCCATTTATTAACATTAGATAACATTACTTAAAACAATCATATTAATATTTTACTACAGCTACAACCAGCGTCTTATTTTCTTGTTTTATATATAGAACCAATCAGTCACTGGTTTTGTAATCTACGAAAACAATGCTGTCTCGTTTCCTCATGTGTTTCAATATTCTACGTATTATTAATGAATTGTATTGCTCATTTTGCACACATAAACATTAATTCAATAAAAAAGACATTCAGTAATAAACAACAATGAATCTTTTGTACATAAGAGAAATGACGTTGTTTACACGATTTTGCACGTCTAAACGTTGGTGGACCGCTCAAACCCGCCGTTTTTCGAGTTTCCGCCTTCAAAATTTTAAATTATGTAGTGTTTTTTTTTGTGTGTCCAAGTAAAAAACGTTGAATTAAAAACTCGCGAAATTTGAGAAGCTACTGTACGTCATTTAACCCTGTTTTCAAAGAGACCACGTAGCAGTGAAAGTGGTGCTAACATAAGCGCAAGTCACTATCTGTCCAGGAAAAGGGTGAATTTCCATGGTCCAGCACCGGTCAGGTCCCGAGGTTGCCGGACTAGAGAGGTACAACCTGTATATGAGTTTATTGTAGACTTGTGCTTCTCTTCCCATATGATCAGCCTGCTTATTTATCCATCCCATTAGGTTAATAAACAGATAAAATTAGTTGAGGATTAAAGTGAAAAGATGAATTAATATTTTGATTAAAACAATGGAAGGCTGGCAGACATGGAATGGCCAGTAAAAGTTAATAATAATACTATAAATAAAAGTAAAATGTCATCCTTTGGGCACTACTAAGTAGTAAATGCCATTCAGGAGACACTTGCTGTTGAAGGCTAGAATGCAAATTTAATGATAAAAACCAGTCAAATGACTTTTGACCATATGACTGTAACTATTTTATAATGATAAACGTACCTGTACTTGGTTGATAATAAAGCTTTGCTACTTGAGGTATGCACATTGAAAGAATTGACTGAGTGGGGATTATGTGCGAGAAACATTGTCAATAGAAAGGAAGGTTTTAATAGGTAATGTTGAGTTAGGTTAGGTTTAATTATTAGATTAGGCTTTGGTAGGGTATGGGAAGTACTGTACAGAGTTAGGTGTTACGTACATGATGGAAGAATGTGCACCGAGTATTTTTATGAAATCATGTTGAGATTTTGGAATAAAGAAAAGAGCTTGTAAGAGACACCTGCTATGTTGTGGAATCATGAAGGATGTTATAGGTATTTTTCTTATACTGTAATGCATACTTAAGAAATCTCTTATTTCAGCTTTGAAAAGAACTCTTGCTACATCAGTAGGTGAAAGTGGTAGCACTCAACAACAGCCTCCACTACCACAGCACCAGTTAACACAGCAGCAGCAACAACCTCAACAACAACTTCAGCAACACAGTCAAGCACAGCAGCAGCAACAGTCTCAGCCAGTTGTTGAGCTGAGCCCCACCACTGCCTTCCCACCTGCTGCTTTATTTGGGTCAGACACTTTTCCTGCACAGCAGTCATTCCCTCCTAGTCAGTTTGGGTCATCAGCAGGAGGTGGAAACACGGCACCAGGCTCGGGCACCAGTCATGCTTCTGGTCTGAATGCTCAGCCGGGCTCAGGATCAATGGAAGCATTTTTCCCATCCTCAGGTAAACCATCATCAGTGTGCCAATCCTCCTCTTCTGTTTTTTCCAATCTCTTACCCTCCTCCTGTCCTTCATCCTCCCCCATTTCTTCCCGTTCATTTCTTTGCCCTGAGAAAGTGCATGCTGAAGGCCAGCCAGCCAGGAGCTTATGGTGGAGGGACGTTGCTCACAGTTCATCTCCGACAAATGCAATTTTTGCACCGGTGGTTGACAGTACCCATGCTGGCGCTGCTACTGGTACCAGCCAGGGGAATAGAGATGCCCAGTCCTGCTCAGAGGATTTGCTTAGCTTCACTGATGTAAACTCAGCTGCTGGGATGAATGGTAGATCCAACCTGGGAACCACTAAGGCTCAGATTCTGCAGATGTACACATCAGGTCCCTTGGGGGGTCAGTCTGATACCAATGCATGTAACAGAATGTGGCCAGGGCTCTCATCCCCCTCCCACTCCTATGGGATGGTGCCTTCTCGGCCTCAGCCTTACCTTGCAAGCAGGGGGATGGGAATTAGTCGGTCCACCTTTAGCAACAATAATCTTGTGAATAACAATAATTGTGGTGGGTGGGTGGTGCAGGGAGTAGCTCATCAGTACTCAAACCTCAGCCCTAGAATGGTCCCCAGAATGGCAACCAACAATCATCTATACCCTAGTCACTTGCCATCTGTTCACCCAAGTCAGCCGTCTGCTGCAGCTACCCGTGCCAACAATAATAGTTACGTTGCTAATGCTAATAGTCTAGATTTTCTCCAGTTTTAGGTGCTGACTAAGTTTTTCTTAATATAAGTTTATATGCTATACTCATATTTACCATTGCATAGGCTGTTAAGACTTGGCAATAATCAATCAACTTTTGCTCAAAAGATTTTAATAGTTATATAAGCATTAATAGCTAATGCTATTTTCAATTTAATAATTTCTTATTTTTAGTGACAGCATGTGTTAAGTTGATATATATATATATATATATATATATATATATATATATATATATATATATATATATATATATATATATATATATATATATATATATATTATATATGCTGATAACACACACACACAGTCATGCGCCGGTTAACGTCCAACCGAACAACGTCCGATTGCATATATGTCCGTGCCGCCCCCCCCCCCCCCCCCCCCCCCCAAAGTGACGCCTGCTGGACCAACACTCCACGACACCCTGACGGAGACACGATGATCCTCCCCATACTGGTCAGGTATTATGTGTTAAAGGAATATGCTTCCTTCCTTAGGCATTTGCCTCCAGGTGTAATGTTAACCTACATCTATTGAGGATAAAATCTTTCACCTACAAATTGACAATAACACATTTGCTGTAATCAGACATATCTAGTTGCCTCAACATTGGGGTTGCAATTTCAAATTATGTGTCATTACTAAGGAATAACGAAGTCTCTTGTGCACTCAAAGATTAAGAGAGAAAATGGACGACTCAGGCGTCCTGAAGCGAGAGAAAACGGACTCCTATGATGGGGGACACAAGCACTCATACGTGCCACTCATACTGACAGACTTGACACTTACTTGACAAGTTTTACCAACCATTAGTTGTGTACGTTATCTAGTGAATTTTCGTCAATATTGTACAGTACAAGTACACTGCAATACAGTGGTCCCTCGATTAAAAACAGACCTATGTGCAAACCTGTACTGTACATGTACTAAATGTTTAGGTACTAAAATTGTTATGTCTATTGCAAATATAGATTGTTTATACAGGTATTCAAATAAATCACGATGTTACAAGAATCCCAGCAATGTAAGTTATATTCACCCAGGTTGTTTGGGTGGCAAATTATGAGAAGGGCTTAGTCACTCTTAAGGAATGATAAATAAACACACAGGCAGGCCTTCAGCGCCAACTGTCAAATCATATTGCCTCACCTCCCGCTCCCCTCCCCCCCCCCCCACGCTCCCTTGCGTGGGGGGTTTTAGGCCTTAAGTTTTTCATATATCTCAGACTATAGGAGAATATAATTTGCATTGCTGAAGTCCTTGCAAGACAGAGATTAATTTGAATATAAACGTCATATATTTTGCTCAAGAGATAAAAATTGTAGTACATTAGTGTACAATACTGTAGTACATTTTATAATATAAAGTTTTTCAACTGTATTTTTGGGTAGATTTACATAATTTCTTCATTTATTTTCATCCATTTACATGCACACTCCATACTAAAAGAAACGTAAAAGAAATAAATGACCTTAGTGCAAAGCTGGAGTGTACATGTACTAATTTGATTACGGTACTAAAATTGTTATGTCTAGTGGAAATTATAGCATGTTTATATTCAAATTAATCAGTATGTTACAAGAATCCCAGCTATGTTAATTATATTCACCCAGGTCATGTCACTGGCTTTTTATAAGAGAGAAGCTTAGTCACTTAAGAACTGATAAATATACACGCGTTAGACCTGGGCCAACTGTCAAATGTACTACCTCCCCTCCCCCCAAGCCCCCTCGCTGTCTCCCTCCTTCCTTCCCTCCCTCCCTCTCCCCCAACTGCCCAGCGTTGCCGGAATCCTTGTAAAACAGTGAATAATTTTAATATAAACATCATGTATTTTGCACGAGATAAAAATTAATCGCCTGTATCACATTGCAGTAGTGATTTAAGAGTAAAAGTGTATATGTACGTGTATAGTATTCCACATACACGTAAGTATAAATACAAAGTTTATGTGATGATCGGACAACGTCCATTTCGGTTAACGTCACGTTTCGAAGAACGTATCTGGGACGTTGAATGGCGCATGACTGTGTGTGTATATATATATATATATATATATATATATATATATATATATATATATATATATATATATATATATATATATATATATATATATATATATATATATATGTGTGTGTGTGTGCAAGTAAATCACTGTAGGTGCGCGTGTTTTCTTCTTTCCTTGTGGTTATCAGCATATATATATATATATATATATATATATATATATATATATATATATATATATATATATATATATATATATATATATATATATATATACACACACACATACACAATCAACACCTCAACCTGCCAGGATTGGGCTAATGAAATATATATATATATATATATATATATATATATATATATATATATATATATATATATATATATATATATATATATATATATATATATATATCATGAGCTGTGTTCAGTATATTATTAGTACTGCAATAAATTCAACATTATATTAGCAATAAGAAAATATATATCCAGTATATATAGAATACTCAGTTCATAATATTTGCAAAGATGGACGCCTTTTTTCATTTTTTGATGGCGGCAAGTGTCAAACCCATTGACATCCTATACATAGTATTATTACTTTGTTGACGTCCCCGTTGATGTCCAATAGTATTATTATTCTATCAGTTACCAATAAAAGAAGGGCCAAATGTGACAGTGTTTTCTTTCCCACCTTTCTCTTCTTTGTCTTCTCTTAACAACTATCTAAATAACCACAACTCTATCTTTTTTTATTTATTTTTTTTATAGTTGGTTAACCATGGAGTTTGTGGGTTGTGTTTGAAGTAAGACTGGCAAGTTTCCAGAAGTGCCTCCTTGAGCTTGTCACTATATCACTACATCACTGAGGGTCCATTTGAGGCCTGGTATTTTCACTGGCCCTTCATTTATGGGTAATAAGGAATATGTTTCGAATTGATTTAGGATAATTTATCATTCAAGTCTTGATTTCATTTGTTTCACCAAGTATGATATGAGGATAATTACACTTAGTTATCTTTGAAGATTTGTACTTTTTATCCACTACTTATGAATGGAATAAAGTCAGCTCATAGATTTATATAGACAAGTGATTATACTTTATATTTCATTATTGTTGTACAACAGTAGCCTGAAAATAGTTACATGGTACACATTTATGAGTAATTTGAGTTAGGGTACTTTAAATTAATGTCAGATGAAGGACACTTTTTCTTTACATGTGGTGTATCCTTTGTTAAGTTGGGAATTAAGTATTAACCATAAAAAAAAGGTTACTTTTATCCAAAGTTATTTTCAGTTTAGAAAGTACTGTATAAACAAAAGTTTAGTCATTGTCAGATATTATATATCTGTGTGATTAATCTGTTGTGCTACATTAGTTTTTTTAGTGCTTTTATCAGGTTACACCAAGTAGTGAGTCTGGTCAGGATACTTAAAAATTTGGGCCTCTACAAGTCTGGCCCTTCACCCCAAAACATTGTTGGACAGCTTACGGATAAAGAGCCATAATTAATGCTCATATTCCTCAGTGTACACTGGCAGCTTGACTCATATACCTGGCTGAAGAACCCACCATTAGTAACTAAAAGTAGGGTACAGCTAATATATTTGTCAAAGGAAAAGATAAAAATATGAATACAGTAGTACCTCGATACACTGAACTAATTGTGGCAGACCCCAGTCTGGAAAATGCAAAAATAAACAAAAAATAATAAAAATGGGGGAGATGACACTGGTTGTCTGGTCTGTTTCAAGAGAACCACTTGTAGTTATAATGTTATTACTGGTGTCCAACAGTTAAGGTCTTTATGTGCATAAAAAGGTTACTAAAACATTATTACATTAAAAATAAAAATAAATATGAGACAGAACTCTCTGGGTTGAAAATCAGATATAAGTTGTTGTTGACAACTGTTGTCACCAAGGTGCTTGGTACATACTGTAAAATGATTTGTAAGTAACCACAGAATTTGCCTTATGAATAAAGAGAGAATTGTGTACTGTACAGTACTATAAAGAGAGTAGGGGTATATTGTCTGTGGGACATGAGGGTGTACAGTAGGGAGTGACAGTTTTGCAAAGGTTTTCAAAATCTAATTGCTTGGGTTGGATTATTTGTCTATCGGCCACGCTAATTCCGAATATGTTTGAGTTTTTTACATCATTGCATTAGAAGGTTCGTGGATACTTTTGGGTTTGGCATGAAAAACGCGAAAAAACTGTAAATAATGAAGGGACTGGCAATGTGGCACAACCTGTTAAAATCAAGTTATTGAATTGGATTATTCGACTACTGTGTACACTGGTTCATAATATGCTATTGTTTTACAACTCAATGCGCTACAAATCATGCCGATATTTTTGCTGCAAGTCACCACATACGTATATTTCGAAAACCAGGGCCCAATATTACCAACGGCGTGGATAGATTCCGTGGAATGAATTCAGGACATTCCCGCTCATGGAACATTACCAAACTCCGTATATGTGCCAATGGCAGGCCAATGGCAATATTTACAGAGTTTGTTGAGGCTCCCTGGATGGGAATGCCTTGAATTTATTCCACGGAATCTATTCACGCCGTTGGTAATATTCGTCCCAGGCCTGATCAACGAATTCAGCCCAAGTAGCTTGACTTGGACAGTTAAGGACAAAATCTCAGTCCGTACTTTTGAATAAAATATTGTTCAATAGGTGGTGATATTGAAGTGCTGAAAGTTGTTTTTTCTGTGTTGTTTTGCAGTTAGTTCAAAGGGCCGCCACCAAGATGGGTCGTCCTAAGATAAGCAACACTCGGCTGCGCCAGGGTAACGATAAGGTGTTCGGGGTTCGGATGCCTCTGCCATCTAACAAGTTGCCTCTGAACAAGGAAGTTGGAAGTGCCCTGGCTTATGAAGCAGAAAACGAGAGGTTAAGGAGAAGAACAAATGCTTTTGATTATATGGATGCCACCAACAAGGTGACTGAGAAGGTACTGGATGTGTATAGGAAGGCCACTGTCCCCACTATCTCTGAAATCAGGGTGAAAATGAGAGTCCACGACCTGTGTTAGATGGCAGAGGCATCCGAACCCCGAACACCTTATCGTTACCCTGGCGCAGCTGAGTGTTGCTAACCTTAGGACGACCCATCTTGGTGGCGGCCCTTTGAACTAACTGCAAAACAACACAGAAAAAACAACTTTCAGCACTTCAATATCACCACCTATTGAACAATATTTTATTCAAAAGTACGGACTGAGATTTTGTCCTTAACTGTCCAAGTCAAGCTACTTGGGCTGAATTCGTTGATCAGTCCTGGGACGAATATTATCAATGGCGTGAATAGATTCCGTGGAATAAATTCAGGGCATTCCCGTCCAGGGAGCCTCAACAAACTCTGTAAATATTGCCATTGGCCTGCCATTGGCACATTACGGAGTTTGGTAATGTTCCATGAGCGGGAATGTCCTGAATTCATTCCACGGAATATATCCACGCCGTTGGTAATATTGGGCCCTGGTTTTCGAAATATACGTATGTGGTGACTTGCAGCAAAAACATCGGCATAATTTGTAGCGCATTGAGTTGTAAAACAATAGCATATTATGAACCAGTGTACACAGTAGTCGAATAATCCAATTCAATAACTTGATTTTAACAGGTTGTGCCACATTGCCAATCCCTTTATTATTTACAGTTTTTTCGCGTTTTTCATGCCAAACCCAAAAGTATCCACAAACCTTCTAATGCAATGATGTAAAAAACTCAAACATATTCGGAATTAGCGTGGCCGATAGACAAATAATCCAACCCAAGCAATTAGATTTTGAAAACCTTTGCAAAACTGTCACTCCCTAGTGTACAGTATCTGGGAGCAGCAGGCAGATGGGGTGTCGATAGCATGGGTGGGAGGCTCCCTGTCTCCTCCAAGATAACTTTAAAATGTCTTTATTTAATTTCACCATAATAATCATATCATTTTGGTTCATTTGGTGCCAGGTTGATTGAAGATTATAAAATACACTAATCAACTTATCTGTAAAAAGAATTTCACACACCACACCATGATTCATTTATTTACAAAGGGCAAATATTTGATCAACCTAGTTTCCTCAAGTTTTCAGCTCTTAATAAATTAGTACTGTAGTATATTTATCATCACTTAATAAGTAATATTGTAGTGTACAGTACTATTCATCTACATATACCCTGGTGTATTCATTAATCAGTTGTCTAAATGTACAAGTAGCCAAATCAAGCCATCATGTATCACTCAAAGGTAATACATAACGTTGTTGAGAAGGTAACTGCATGTCAAATACTGTACTATACAGTATGTTATAGTGACCCTGTTGTAAGCTAATTTGCTGAAAGCTCTCACACGAATGCATCCGGGTGAATACAGTACCTTCTGGTACAGCTTATCCTTTTACAGTGAACCCTCGAAGATCCGGACTAAAAGGGGGACAGGTGGTCCCCCTTTTAGTCCGGCAAATGTACTAAATTTACAAAAAATTATAAATAATGATATAAAAACACCAAAAATACAGCACATATTATCCTGACCACAGGGGTTAGTTATACAGACTTTTTCCTGTGAAAAACAAAAGATTTTGAGCAACATATTACTGTACAGGTGTAATCACTTTGTACTCAAGTGTACTACACTAAAGGACTGAAATTTTTATCTCTTGTGCAAACTATATGATGTTTATACCTAAATTATTTGCTATTTTGCAAGGATTCCAGCAATGCAAGTTATATTCTGCAAAGTTTAGTCTGTGACATTTTATAAGATAAAAACTTTAAGCCTAAAACTACCTTCACCTTGTTTTGGGAATGCTTCTTTGGGAGGCTTCATAGTCCAGAACCCCCAAATTTTTTGCCCGAGTCATCCAAAATCCAGATTTACAGAGTCCGAATCTTCAAGGGTTCACTGTATTTTAAAGTCAAATTACATATTTTATCCTTTTCTCTATTTTAAAGACGATATATTATTCATGATGAACCTTACACCATAAGAGACTGATCATTTGAGAATACAGGTTGACAATCCCTTATACGAAATCCTTGGGGCCAGACGTATTTCGGTTTTCGGAATTTTTCAGATTTCTCAATGGTTAGGTTGTTAGGTTAGGTTAGTTTTGGTTCAGTTCAGTTAGGTTTGGCATAAATTAAATTGTTGGATAAATATAGTCCATAAATACTCTAGTACAGTTTATTTGTAAGGAAAACATTCAGTAAAACTTCAAATAGATACAGTAAAGGTAAATTACAGCTGGCTTGCTTATCATGAAGAGGACACATTAGTGTTGTCATCGACATCATCAAGTAGGAGTCGGACATCTGAAGATGGGCCAGGAACAGGACTCTCAAGTAATGACTCAACACTAGGACAGATGGCCCTTATAAAGGTTTCTTCCAGTGTCATCTGTCTCCTTAGCAGTGGTTTCTGTCTAAACAGTCTCTCTTTAATTAAATAAACTGCCATAATCTCGTGCTCACTGATAAATGCACGTTGTTCAAGGGCAGTAATTAACTGATCACAGGTTTTCACCACATCGTCTATGGAGACTTTTTCACCTGTGTTCACATTTCATCATCATCATCATCACTACTATCCTCATGCTTATCTTTATTTAACACCATTTCAGCTATTTCCCCATTACTCAATGAATGCACAACTGGTGCATCATTGTCAATGTTCAGCACTTCTTCAATGTCAGGTTCCTCCATCTTATTTACACTTTCGGATGATAAACCTTTGGCGTAAGTAAGGAGGTTTGATATCATCTTCTCCTTAGTGACACAAAATCCTTCAAAGTCTTCATCTGCATCTTCATTTACATCAAACATCATTGTAGGCCAAAGTCTGTGCCAAGCATTTGTTAATGTTGGTTTATCAACAGCATTCTAAGCATTGGTAACTGCATAAATGGCATCCTTAACATTGAACTCTCATTGTTACCTATAGGGGCATCTGAAGATCTTTTTTGGCATTTTCAGTGAAATTAAACAAAATTACATAAAATATAAGAACAGCAGACGCAAATGTGTGACTAGTAGCAACACTGAGACACAAGTGATACCTCACTCACACCCACTGCCCGGCGTGGGTCAAGCGCCCGGTAGCGTCAGGTCCAAGTCAAGTTCGATATCACATGAGTTATGTACCACGAAAAACTTTCGATTTTCAGAGCTTTTCGATTTTCTGAATTCCAGATAAAGGATTGTCAACCTGTATAATACTGAATTAATAAATAAACCTGACGAATGTGGCGATGCCCAATCAGCCCCCCCCCCCCCCTTCTGCAATCCCCATCTTGCTTACATACACTATTAGGCCTACAGCAAACCTAATAAGACCATTGTGCAGTATTCAATGAGCAAGTGTTGTTTTTTTAATTTTTTATTTTTTTATTTTACTCATCTTAAAACCCTCAAGTACCTTTATTAAAGATACTACGTACTCTACTGTACATAAAAATTTCAGGTAATTGAGCGTAGGTAGCAAGATGTGGCACATTCATACTATACATATGAAGGCAGGACTCGGAATGAGACACATGCAGTGCTACACCCACATACAGATATTCAACCGCATTTGCAAACACACGAACCATCCTGACTGATACTGGATTTTCCGGACTTTTATAAATATTTCTGGTGAATAGAGGGGTAGTCTGGAGCACCCCAGTTAAAAAAAAAAATTCAGTGTATAGAGGTTCTACTGTATATTAAAGTTAATATGAATGGGAAAAGATAATTTGTATGAATAGGTCATAGTTAACATGTATAAATTGGTTTGAATTGATTTATACAAAATAGTTATATTTAACATGTATGAATTGGTTGAAGTTAAAATGCATAAATAGGTTAAACTTGTATGGTCAGGTCAAAGCTAACATATATGTATAGGTAAAAAACCATCTTGGATGAAACAGAAAGTGGGGCAGAGGGCAGTTGTTAATTGCCTCTAAGGCAGTGTACATAGACAGCAAAGTAAAGACTCCTTAGTCCATATTTTAACTGCTTGGGAAATAGTTATTTAAATTACTCTCAAGTTTTACTACAGGTACTTTATTCATGGTAAATTACAGTAAGATGTAAGTGTAGGGAAACTCAATGTCTGATGCTGTATCATGGCCATTTCCTTCCAGTTTCAGAGGTCCACACTTTATTTGATAAATGTTTTGAATATCTAGACCTTATCAAAATTTTTTTGAATATTCAGAATATGACTGATTACAGTTGTGGTATCGTAGTTGTACAGTACTCAGAAACTGTTTGACTTCAATGTGGCATAATGGTGCAGATCTACAGTTGAATTAAAATTTACATTATCAGTGTTTTATAAGTAAAGAATTTTGAAGAGTTTTTAATTGAAATTTTCATTTTAAGGGATTGATTAGGTAGAAATTTCAGTATCCAGGATTTATCATCATAATCACCAAGAAGTTATTAAGTTAGACTTTTGATTGTCTAAGATATTTATATAATATATGCTGTGTTTGTATGCAAAATGTGCACTACATGTTTCAGCCAGTGTCCGTAGGTTGAAGAGCTCCAGCAGCTGGTTTGGCTATTATGTGAAGGGTATGTGAAACGGCCATCTCTTGCTTCACTTAACACACAAGTTAATATTTTGCAAGTGTCATGAGTTTTTCTGAGCACTGCTGTGAGAGAATTTGAAGCATTGCACAGTCCCTAGCTGACTTTCTTGTGTCAAATAGTGGGCACATGGGGATCACACTATTTATTTTTTATCTTTGTACTTTATTTTCTTTGCCTATATCATTTATAATATCAAGTGGTTGAAAGAGAGAATGGTAGAGTTTTGTATCATCTAATTTTGTGCATGTATGCATCTGTCTGTGTACATGTGTCATAATGATAATAATAATAGTTTAAGAAAAAATAAGCCACAATGGCAGACAAATTATTTATACCAAACAGTTTTGGTTCAGAGGAGTTACAGCAAAGTACTGTCACATTCATCACTATAAAAACTGCTTATATATGTATAATACACATGACATCACCTGACTCCCATCCCCTTTGATGCATCACCGCAGTGGTCACCTTTGACAGTGTCAGGTAACACATTTGCTGGCGAGGACCCAGATGATTAATTTTTCTGTATGATTATAATGAGTTTACTTTTCAATTAGTGATGCTATTAATTTTATTTATTCTGTTATCATTATTATTTTTTTCTTGTTAAATATAGTTTATTTGGAATAATTTATTGGCTCGGGGGGGGGGGGGGGTTTACCAGAAATTTGAGGGGGTCGCCCCCATAGCCAGTATGCCAGAAATTTGCCAACAATGGGGGAGGGCAAACTTTGAATGAAACATACTGAATTATTATTGAAATACAAGATAAATAATTTTTTCTGTACTTTCACAATGAGCTTATTGTTCATTTGTCAATGCTATTATTTTTATTTTATCGTTATTTTTTTTTGTTACTTGTTAAATATGGTTTATTTGGAATAATTTATTAGCCCCCCCCTTCAATACACCTATGCAGGGACCTGACCATCAAAGCTCACATAACAAGATCCAGCTTGACCATGTCCTCGCTCTAGTTATAGTTTTTATATTACTTAATACAAAATGATTCTAGGAGTTTTAAAACTCCTCAAAGAACATAAGTATGCCTTCCAGATACTACTTTCCTTTCACTTGAAATCGATTATTATGATCATCCAGCTATGATACAATGATATGGGTTATTAAGGATGTCACTTTCATTGGTGAACTCTAGGTGACTCGAAAGGCAGATACGGGACTGGCAGGGTCATCTACAGATGTGGCACGGGTGGAGGGCTACATCTAGTGTGGGAGGGGCGGCGGCAGTGTCTTTCCAGTGTTGGCGCTTGTCTGCCTTGGTAAACAATCAGGCTAATTAGAAAGTATTGACACCTTGGTAGGTGCTCCTCCAAGTGTTAAGGTGTGTAGTAATTGTCTCCCAGGTGAGGGGGTCAATTTGGCACTTTTACCGGTTTGTCCTAAGACTATCCTTATTCCTTTTCCGTTGCCTGCCAGCGTTATTTTTACTATTCGTTAGGTGACTGTAAAGTAGCTGCTTTCGCAGTCTACTGTCGTCCATGCGGCTAACATGGCCAGTCCAACATAGTTGCTCATGGATAATGGTAGCCTCGATGCTCCTACAGTTGGTGTCTGCAAGAATATTGGCATTTGTTCTCTTGTCTTCCTAGTGAACTCGAAGGATGGAACATAGACTATGTTGGTTAAAGTTTTCAAGTACCTTGAGGTGTCTCCAGTGTGTAACCCATGTGGGGAGGACCACTGCTCAATATACATGCAACTGTGTGGATAATTTCAGCTCCCTACAGCTGAAGACACAGGTACGGAGTCTGCCAAAGGCTTGAGATGCACATCTGATCCGATGTTGAATCTCTTCATTGATGTCTGCAGTGGTGGACAGGTCGGAGCCGAGATACTGAAAGTGGATAACATTAGAGAGGGCAGTACTGTTAAGCTGGGTGGATGATGGAGGTGTGGCTGAACCAGGAGCAGGCTGAAAGAGAATCTTAGTCTTAAGTACATTCACCTCAAGGCTGAAGTGTGCATACGCATCTGCATAGGTGTTCAGGATCTCCTGTAGGTTGTGTTCAGTGTGAGCGACAAGGGAAGGGTCATTTGCATTTTGAAGTTCAGTAATGGAAACTGCCGACACCTTTGTTCCTGCCTGGAGTCGTTGTATGTCGAAAAGACCCTTCATCAGGTATTCGATGTCCACCCCGCTGGCTAAATTGGCTTTGGCACGAGTACGGAAGGCAGCCAAGAAAATGAAAAATAGAGTTGGTGCCAGTACACCTAGTTTTACCCCTGTTTGAATGGGGGGAGAACTCAGACTGGGTGCCATTGTGCAGGACACTGCCATTCATGCCATCTGTGGAGTTAACTCACGGTGGATATGAATTTTGGTGGATAACCAAAATGGCAGGGGGTCCACCAGAGGGCTTCCTTGTTGACGAGTTGAAGGCCTTGGTTAGGTCGATGAAGGCTATGTACAGGTCTTGTATCTGGCGGGCAGCAAAAATCATGTCAATGGTGCCACGTGATGGTCTAAAGCAGTGGTTCTTAACCTGGGGGGGGCGTCAGTAATTTCCATGGGGGTCATAAGCCCCTGGGAAAAAGTAGGAATTTCTCCAATTATGATTATAGTTTTTATTCCCTTCACAAGAGCGTGGGCTAATATTGAGAAGTTTATGAAAAAATGCAAAAGTATCGCCTTATAACTTTAGTTTTCTATAGGCTACCTTTTTTTACTTAGGGCTTACCATTTTCTTTGTACTTATTGACCCCCCTCCCTATCCCTCGAAACCCATGGGGGGGGGGGGTTAACTCGTCCTGGATCTGTATACTGCTCGTTGGTAGGGGTGTGCACTGATGGAGCTCCAGCCATGCTTGGTCTGCAGTCTGGATTCATTACAATGGTGAAAGAAAAAAATTCGTCTGTTGTAGGTACACACTGCATACTTCATCGTGAATCCTTAGTATCCAGAACTTTACCTGCTGAAATGAGGGATGTCCTGAACGTGGCTATCAAGGTAGTCAACTTTATCAAAGCTGGAGCCTTAAATAGTCGTCTCTTCAAACTGCTGTTTAAGGATATGGAATCTGAACATGAAACCTTGCTTTTTCACACGAACGTACGATGGCTATCAAAGGGGAACATGCTTGGACGGCTTTATGAACTACGAGAAGAAGTAGCAATATTTCTTGATTCGAAGCAGAAGGCAGATCTCCATGACAAGTTCCAGTCTGAAGGCTTTCAGCTATCTCTAGCTTACCTGGTGGACATCTTCGAAGCGTTGAATGCTCTCAACCTTAAACTACAAGGGAAAAACATCAACATCATCATGCACCACGACACCATTCGAACCTTCATGGCCAAACTCGACCTCTGGAAGTGTCGAATTCAGCAGGGAAATACAGCCAGTTTTAGGAACTTGGATTCTACTCTCATTCACGGTAACCTTGATTCTGAGTTAAAGAAACAAATAATCACTCATCTAACTAACTTGAAAACAGAATTCATCAGATACTTCCCAGAGATAGATGAGCAGTGTGAAGCCTGGAAATTCATTAGGAACCCATTCCAATGTGAAGTAGCTGATGTTTTGGTTGAAGTGCAAGAGGAGTTTCTTGAGTTGAAGTTCAACTCCACAGCTAAGGAAGACTTCAAAGAACTGGATCTTGAGACGTCCTGGGTCAAGTACCTTCCTGTTTACCCTCTGATCTCACATCAGGCTCTTCGGATTCTAACTATGTTCGGATCCACGTACCTTTGTGAAGCTGCATTTTCCACGCTCGTTGCTGTCAAGACCAAGTACAGAAACAAGCTGAATGTTGAAGGGGATTTACGTTGTGCACTCTCTGGCATTATACCACGCATTCAAGATCTAGTAGCTAAGAAGCAGTGTCAAGTATCTCACTAATAAATACTCGGTAAAAGACTAAAAACACAATATTTTTAATTTTTCTTTAAAATCTGGGAGGGAATTTTATTCATAGATGCAAGGGGGGCGTGGAGGGAAGGACCAATTCCTAGAGGGCGTGGTAGTAAAAAGGTTAAGAACCACTGGTCTAAAGCCACATTGAGATTCTGGGAGGAAGTTTTTAGCCTCAGGAAGAAGTCTTTTTATGAGGATTCTGGTGATAATCTTGCCAGCTTCGGACAGCAGCGAGATCCCACGGTAGTTGCCACAGTCTGACCAGTCTCCCTTGTTCTTATAAGTATTGACGATGGAGACGTCTTTAAGAGCTTGGGGGATTTCCTCTTTTTCCCATGTATTCTCCAGGAGAGAGTGGAGATGGCTGGTAAGCAAAGGTCCTCCTGGTTTATACACCTCGGCTAGGATTCCATCATGCCCTGAGGCTTTGTTATTTTTCATCTGTTTGATGGCAGTAGTTACCTCATCCAGGGATGGAGGGTAGCTGAGGTGCGTCAGCTCTGGATGCTGAGGGACCTGCTGGGTAGTCAGGACATCCACATTGGTGTTTCGGTTGAGCAGTGAATGGTAATGCTCTTTCCAGTGCTGAAGGATGCCTTTTTGTCTTAAATTAGGTAATTACCATCCAATGAGCAGAGGGGGGCTGTGCCATGAGTATTGGCTCATAAAATGTTTTGTGGAATTGAAAAAAAAAAATTATACATCTTGTGTTAATCTGGAAGTTTTTGTGTTTCACATGCTTTATTTTTAAACCAGTCTTTCTTTAGATTGTGAAGTTCATGCTGGGACGCTGCTTTCTTCTTGCGGAAGGTATCGGCTTTGGTCCGAGACTGAGGGTTGTTTTGCCAGTCAGTTAATGCAGCACGTCTATCATCGACAAGTACATTGATTGCCAGGTCTTTTTCATCAAACCAGTCCTGGTGTATTATTTCTTTCTGGCTGAGGGTCTCTCTGCAGATTTTTTGTCATGACAGTGTTGAGAATACCCTATTCAGCACTGGTATTTGGGTTGTTTGTTGTCGGGTTGTTTATCAACCCAGGTTCTAGCTGCTCTCTGAAAGCATGTGCTACTGCTGGATCCTCCAGACACTTAGTGTTAAAACAATCTTCTGGAGGCTTGTTACCTTTGCCATTTTGTGGCAACAGGAAGTAAGAATTTGTCTGTGACGATCCAATGATCAGTATCGCAGTGGTCTGAGCCACTCATGATTTGCATGATGAGGACATTTCGGTGATCTCTTCCTCTGACAATGATGTAGTCTATGAGATGCTTGTGTTTGGATCGTGGGTGTTTCCATGAACCCTTGAACTTGTCAGTCCGCCTAAACAAGGTAATGGTGATAGTGAGGTTGTGTGTAGCACACTTGCTGAGGAAGAGTAGGCCCTTTGGATTACACTTGCCTACTTCATTTCTCCCTATGATTCCCTGCCAAATGTCAGCATCTCTGCCAACTCTGACATTGAAGTCACCAAGGAGTACAAATTTATCTTCTCTGGGGATAGAGGTTAACACTGTCAAAGTCGGTGTAAAAGGCCTCCTTCATGCCATTCTCTGCATCCAGTGTTGGGGCGTATGTACAGATGAAGAAGGCATGACATGAGTGATTCAGTGGGACTCAGAGCGTCATGAGGCGCTCGTTGATCCCAATAGGCATTTCAGTCTGCTTGTTTAGATTGGATTGGCATATGGCAAAGCCAATTTCATAAATGCGGTTTCTCTCCGCAGCAGGCTTACCCTTCCAGAGAAGGTACAGTATAGCCAGACCCCCTTTCTGTGAGTCGACCCTCGTCCGGGAGCCGGGACTCTCTAATGGTTGCTATGTCGATGTTATACCTCCACTGCTCTTTTGCCACAAGGGTGCAGATGCCCTGTGAAATTGGTTCTTTAGGCAGGCTATGTGTAGGGCACCTTTTCTAGCCCCCTCCCCATGTGGGTTGAGCAGAGTGGCTCCTCGAAAGGGCTACTTAGTCGCACAGACAGACCGGATTGCATTGCTGCCTAGATCCCAGTGCATAAATGGCCATCTTATCTGTGCCGCCGATGTGCAGAATTGTGACTAGAGACTCCCAGCAGTCATCTTTGCCTGTCCCTGTTGCCACTCGTCCATCGCCATAGAACTTTTGGGGATTTAGGTGTTTTGATGATAATGAGCTGGATGATGGTTGCACGTGTTGATTTATGTGGTGAGGCAGGAGTGCAGGCTGGAACCACACATCTTAGCTCTTCCTTTTCCTAATCCAGTGGTGCAAGTGTTGCAATGAAAGGGGAGAGGGAGAGTTGCATTGGACTCCTGATAGACCAGTTTGTTGGCTTTTGCCATCATCTGCCGATGTAGTTGTTGGGTTCCCACGTTGGTCACTTCTTCCGCCTGTACTGCCGTTGGGGCCTTACTGGAGCTCTGTAAGCATGTCTGCTTGATGCAGGGCTCCACTGCAGATATTTTGTCTGGTGTTTACTCCTGTAGCCTTGTACCTCCCAATGTCAATCCGCAAGGCGGCGGGGCAGTGGTTGGTAGGCGCCAGGACATGTCCACATGCTAGTGGGCCTTTGTGCCATTCCTCTGGGGCTCACTGCTGCTCCGACATCCCCTGCTGATCTACCCTGGACCCACGAGGCACCCAGTTATCGTGTGTTGCCACGAGAAGGCACAGCAGAAGTCTTGATGGTGAAGGGGCTGTGTACTGGTAGTGTAAGGCTTATGCAAGCTGCTTCCTTGTTCACCACGAGAGCTAGCCAGTGGCGGTAGCTGGAAGCGAGTGGAAGCAAGCAGTGCTTGCACCTTAACACTAATGTAAGGCTGCCACACTCGATGCATTACACCACCCAGTGTACACACACACATACACACACCATTAAGATAGGGAATATCAACAATGCGAAATTTGTCTAGGCCTCTCAAAATAACCATTTAAAAGATTGGAATGCAAGACAATTATTGTATTTTACAAATGCAATGATTTTAAGAAATGTAGTACTGTACAGTGAAATCAGTTTGTATTAATAAATATATAAACTTTAACTTGAGTAAGGGCATGTTCAAGCAGGATCTTGTTATGTGATCTTTGGTGGTCAGGTCCTTGCTGGCAAATGTGTTACCTGACACTGTCAAAGGTGACCGCTGTGGTGATGCATCAAAGGGGATGGGAATCAGGTGATATGTGTATTACAAACATATAAGCAGTTTTTATAGTGATGAATGTGGCAGTACTTTGCTGTAACTCCTCTGAACCAAAACTGTTTGGTATAAATATTTTGTCTGCCATTGTGAAATCTTCTCTACTACATTACTAGTCACATTATGGTGATTCTCCTTCCACCAACTATGGTTTTTTGAAAACTAAATCAGCCTTAGCCTCAAATATTATACAGGGGGTCCCTGGGTTACAAATGGGTTCCATTCCTGAGGACTGTCATAGGTCGGAACACGTGCTTTGTGCATACCGTACTCCTACAGAACAATGTTTAAAATCCCACTATATCATAGCCTAAGTTGTTTTATACATCTAAAATCACTTAATTTAAGACAAAAGAAGAAATAGAATGACAAAATACAGTAAATTAAAGTAAAAAAATATGTGGACAGGTGAATAAAATACTGTAAATTTCAGGTTTAACCTTTTTCGTATCGGTTGGCGTTTGTAAGTCGGACATTCATAAGTCGGGGAACCCCTGTACTGTAAAATGGACATAAAATTATATATTTAATACAGTGACAATCGGGAGTGGATTGTTTAACTAAAGCCTTCAGTACCAAAATGAGTCACGGTGAATGTTCCAATTATCCATGAGTCATTTGTTAGTTTTTTGTTTTGTTTTTATACAGGGATTAGCCCACCCGGGCAAAAATGTAATAATAATAAAAATAATTCATGAAGGATAACACAGTTGTAATACTTCCCTCACTGGTGGTGTTGTGAAGGATAACACAGTTGTAATACTTCCCTCACTGGTGGTGTTGTGAAGGATAACACAGTTGTAATACTTCCCTCACTGGTGGTGTTGTGAAGGATAACACAGTTGTAATACTTCCCTCACTGGTGGTGTTGTGAAGGATAATATAGTTGTAATACTTCCCTCACTGGTGGTGTTGTGAAGGATAACACAGTTGTAATACTTCCCTCACTGGTGGTGTTGTGAAGGATAACACAGTTGTAATACTTCCCTCACTGGTGGTGTTGTGAAGGATAACACAGTTGTAATACTTCCCTCACTGGTGGTGTTGTGAACACTGACCATAGTAATAACTGTGTGTTTTTAATGGCACTTCATAGTCTCGGCACCATATTCATTCTTTTTTATTCTAATTGTTGAAAATGCTAATGGATGCTTGCTGATACAAGAGTGAGAGCAGTTGAAGGGTGGGAGATGGGAGAGGATTAATATATGACCTTTGGCAGCTCACTTATGGGAGTACTCTAATAGGCACATCTTCATGGCTGTTGAGGCAATACCAAAGTGTGAGGCATGAATGTGTGTGTCTGTATGTGTAATATGTCGATGTTTTATGCTCGTGCGCGTGTGTGCGTGTATGTGTGTGTGCATTAGGGTTGCTCATTTTTCCCAATTTTAGAAAATTGTGGGTGGGGGTGTTTTTTCCCATTATTTCGTTACTCCTAAATTCATTGGTGCCAGAATTAATGAAATCCAACATGTTCTAGGGGTCGCGAATCCAAATATAAAAAATGAATTTTTGCAAAAAAACGTCAAAACTCAAGCTTTTTCTATTATAGATCAGCAATCGCGCTGCTTTTCACTACTTAACCCTAATGGCTGGCTAGAGCAGCTATTCAGCTTTCCATTGACACCTAATTCGATTGCATGCACCTCTTAGTTGACCTTCTAGTTCAGGTCAAAGGCTTTACCTGCGTTAAGGGAACCAGATTCCAAAATATTCATAGTTTTGACTTTTCCATTTATTCGAAAACACATATCAATATTTTGCCGTCACAGTCTTTTCCATGATATATTTCCCTCTTAAAAAAACAAACATCATTGAAATAGGATAATAACTCTAGGAGAAAATGCAATTTGAAAGTTCAATCCCCCCTCTATTCAACTCTCACAGTTGCATCAGAGCAGACTTGCTGAAGCCACTCATCTGCTTCCTGTGCTTTTCCACAAGTTGCATGACATCCTGCAGCTGCTGCTCATCCTTCGTGACTGAACCAATGAAGTCCTGCATAAGCTTTATTCCCCTTTCGGCCACGTCATTGGTTACCTTCAGGCTTCTGGAGAAATCTTTCAGCTTCATGAACTCTTCGTTTTTCTCCCAGTCTTCCACCGGTGACATCAGCCATGCTGTGCCGCACACATGATGCTCCTTGAAGATCATCCATGAACGTTCATCTATCAGGTCGGAAAGCCGTGTAGTCTGTTGGATGACCAAGTTGTCGTTGGCGTAGTCGTTCGTTTCTTCTAGGCAGCTCAATTTGGTCGCCATCTCCTTTTTCTCTGCCGCACTCAACTTCTCGCTGCACAGCGACAGAACGACGGTCTGTGGCCTTAGATACCACAGGTGGCGGCTCGCGACCGCCAGCGCCGCATCAGCCACCTCACAGTCCACGGCCCTGTAGCGGAGGAGTTCGTGATGCAGTTGCAGGTCATTCACAGGCGCATCCTCGGCTACTGGTGATTTCAGCCACGCCGGTGTGTACAGCAGAGACACAAAGATCGCCATCCTCTGCAGCTTGACGCACAGGTCACTGCTGAGCTCTAGCTGGTGGCTAAACATGTAGATCTTGAGGTAGTATATGATCTTCGCCATCCAGCGAGCGTGGTGACATGCGCCAGGACGCAGAAAGTGTGTGCCGCGCGGAGGATTCACACCGAGGACGAGGAGCGTTAGTTCTGCCGCTTCTCGGTAATCCTCTCTGGCCCATTCTGTGACGGTCAGCAGGTAGCTAACGGTCCTGTGTCGGAGGTGACTGAGCCAGTCAGACTCTGGTAGATTTGCAATGTCCAGCCTGAGATACTGAGAGTGATCTAGTTGACTCCACCTTTTCTTAAGAGTCTGGAAGAGAGGGTCCGTAGGGGCCGATGTTTTGCCGAAGATGTTGCTGGCAGCGGCTCTCACCACCAGTTCCATGACGTGGTGTCTGCACCCAAGCCTCAACAGCTGTTTTTCCAGCAGCGCCTCCAGATGGACAACCGCACCTTGGACTCGCCCTGTGTTGGACGACGTTGTATCAAAGCACAGTGCCTTGACGTTTGAAGCGCAGCCCCAGTCCTCGATAGCACGAGCTGTTGCGCGTGCCTGGGTCAGGCCAGTGCCGTCCTTCACTGGCAAGACAGCAAGCAGCTTCCCTTCCTCATGGCCGCTCCCTGAGATGAAGATGGCCTGTCGGTGTTCTTCTTCTCTCACGACGTTCTGAAATGAGAGAAATATAAAAATTCAGACAGATAATGAAGAATTATCAAGGCTGCCTTTTTCTCCAAGCTTTTTGTTAATGATTTGATACATTTCTAACAATATATTACAATAGTCTAGGCTTTGGTAAAATATTAATGTAGTACCTAAAAGTGTTCTCACTTTAGCCAGCTTTTCTTTCTCCGCGTTGGTCTTGATAGAAGGCGATGTCTTGTTGTTTGTCGGCCGGTGTAAGCAGCCGGTTCTTCTCGATGTCCTCTACGGTGTCTGGTGCTCCGATGTCCCACAACAGGTCAAGTTGAGACTTGAAGTTTTCAACCTTGTCCTTTGCAGCCCTGTCCCGACTTTTTTGTAGACTTCTCCAGTGCTCCCATAACCTTGTCAGCTTCTCCCGGCACCCCCTCTCTGAGATAGTCTTGATGCGAGCTAAATTCCAGAACGTGAGTACGTTTCTCACTGTTTCTTTAAACGTCTCCTGTCTGTCTCCAGATTCATTCACTGTGTGAAAGAAGAACTTCAGGACTTGACGCATCGTCGGGAGTTTACTGCCTCTAATTGACGATGCTGGCTGGCCTACTATAGATAGATTTCAGTGGCAGAACGGGTAGTGGATGATGTTGGCCTGACAGTCCCCTTAGCATTCTCCCCCGACTGCGACTCACTCTCTTCCATGATTGTATGTATATAAACAGATGAACTCTGTAAGAAAAAAACGTTTTGTAATAAAACAAAATAGGCAAACAAAATAGGGTCACATAAGAGCAATTTAATCACCTGTAGAAAATACAACATAAATAGATAACCATAAATTTACTGCCACACTATATAGCAGATTTGAGTAAATTATAAAATAACACCACAGTACCAACAACAACACAACACATGTCAAAACACTGCAAAGAAGCGCAGGGTTTTAAAGCTGCCAATGTGAACCTAGTGAATTTATAACTCTGTTAACGCAGGTAGGCTACAGCCTTTGACCTGACTTCGAAGGTCAAATAAGAGGTGCATGCAATCGAATTAGGTGTCAATGGAAAGCTGAATAGCTGCTCTAGCCAGCCATTAGGGTTAAGTAGTGAAAAGCAGCGCGATTGCTGGTCTATAAGAGAAAAAGCTTGAGTTTTGACGTTTTTTCGCAAAAATTCATTTTTTATATTTGGATTCGCGACCCCTAGAACATGTTGGATTTCATTAATTCTGGCACCAATGAATTCAGGAGTAACAAAATAATGGGAAAAAACACACCCACCCACAATTTTAAAAAAGTGTGAAAAAATGAGCAACCCTAGTGTGCATGCATTCGTGAATGTGTGTGTCATAAATTCTCAAATTCCAGATTTTCTTGTAAAAGACAATTTTTTTTAACTTGCATATCTGTCTTCTACCTTAAACTTATCATACCTTATTCCCCCACCACTCTTACTCCCCCCCCCCCCCCACACCACTTTTACCACCCCACACCATTTTTACCCCTCCCCCATACCACTGTTACTCCCCCACCACTCTTACTCCCCCACCACTCTTACTCCCACACCACTCTTACTCCCCCACCACTCTTACTCCCACACCACTCCTACTCCCTCACCACTCTTTCTCCCTCACCACTCTTACTCCTCCACCACCACTCTTATTCCTCCCACCACTCTTATTCCCCCCACCACTCTTATTCCCCCCACCACTCTTACTTCTCCCCCCACCACACTTACTTCCCCCCACCACTCCTACTTCTCCCTCCCATCACTCCTCCTACTTCTCCCTCCCCATAACTGCTCCTACTTCTTCCCCTCCATCACTCCTACTTCTCCCCCCCCATCACTCCTACTTCTCCCCCCCCATCACTCCTACTTCTTCCCCCCACCACTCCTACTTCTCGCCCCACCACTCTAACTGCTCCCCTCACCACTCTTACTTCTCCCCCCACCAATCTTACTTCTCCCCAACACTCTTACTTCTCCCCCCAACAATCCTACTTCTCCCCAACACTCTTACTTCTCCCCAACACTCTTACTTCTCCCCCCAACACTCCTACTTCACCCCCCACCACTCCTACTTCACCCCCCACCACTTTTACTTCTCCCCTCACCACTTTTACTTCTCCCCCACCACCACTCTTACTTCCCGTCCCCCACCACTCTTACTTCTCCCCCATCACCCTTACTTCTCCCCCACCACTCTTACTTCTCCCCTACCACTCTTACTTCTCCCCCTACCACTCTTACTTCTTCCCCCCTACCACTCTTACTTCTTCCCCCCTACCACTCTTACTTCTTCCCCCCTACCACTCTTACTTCTTCCCCCCTACCACTCTTACTTCCCCCCCCCCTTACCACTCTTCTCCCTCCACCACTCTTACTTTTCCCCCCTACCACTCATACTCCCCCCACCAATCTTACTTCTCCCCACCACTCTCTCTTCTCCCCCCACCACTCTTACTTCTCCCACCCACCACTCTTACTTGTCCCCCCACCTCTCTTCTCCCTGCCCCCCACCACTCTTACTTCTCCTCCATCATTCTTACTTCTCCCCCACAACTCTTACTTCTCCCCGTACCACTCGTACTCCCCCTACCAATCTTACTTCTCCCCCACCACTCTTCTCCCTCACCACTCTTCTCCCTCACCACTCTTACTTTTCCCCCACGACTCTTACTTCTCCCCCATGACTCTTACTTCTCCCCACCACACATACTTCTCCCCCACCACTCTTACTTCTCCCCCACCACTCTTACTTCTCCCCCACCACCACTCTTACTTCTCCCCCACCACTCTTACTTCTCCCCCACCACTCTTACTTCTCCCCCACCACTCTTACTTCTCCCCCTACCACTCTTACTCCCCCGACCAGTCTTACTCCCCCGACCACTCTTACTCCCCACATCACTTTTACTCCTTCCACCACTCTTACTCCCCCCCACCGCTCTTACTCCCCCCACCACTCTTACTTCTCCCCCACAACTCTTGCTTCTCCCCCACAACTCTTGCTTCTCCCCCACAACTCTTGCTTCTCCCCCACCACTCCTACTCGCCCCACCACTCCTACTCGCCCCACCACTCCTACTCGCCCCACCACTCCTACTTCTCCCCCCACAACTCCTGCTTTTCCCCCCACCACTCCAACTTCCCCCCCCCCACCACTCCTACTTCTCCCCCCCCCACCACTCCTACTTCTCCCCCCCCACCACTCCTACTTCTCCCCCCCCACCACTCCTACTTCTCCCCCCCCACCACTCCTACTACTCCCACCCACCACTCCTACTTCTCCCACCCACCACTCCTGCTTCTCCCCCCACCACTCCAACTTCTCCCCCTCCCCATCACTCCCACCACTCATACTCCCCCACCACTACTCTTACTCCTCCCCCACTACTCTTACTCCCCCACCACTACTCTTACTCCCCCACCACTGTTACTCCCCCACCACTCTTACTTCCCCCATCACTCTTACTCCTTCCACCACTCTTACTCCCCAACCACTATTACTCTCCCCAACCACTATTACTCCCCAACCACTATTACTCTCCCCACCACTCTTACTTCTCCCCCACCACTCTTGCTTCTCCCCCACCACTCTTACTCCCCCACCACTCTTACTCCCCCACCACTCCTACTCCCCCACCAGTCTTACTCCCCCACCAGTCTTACTCCCTCACCACTCTTACTCCCCCACCAGTCTTACTCCCTCACCACTCTTACTCCCCCACCACTCCTACTCGCCCCACCACTCTTGCTCCCCTCACCACGCTTACTCCCTCCACCACTCTTACTTCTCCCCCCCACCAGTCTTACTTCTCCCCCTACCAATCTTACTTCTCCCCCTCACCAATTTTACTTCTCCCCTACCACTCCTGCTTCTCATCCCCACCACTCCAACTTCTCCCCCATCACCACTCCTACTACTCCTACTCCCTCCCACCACTCCTGCTTCTCCCCCCTCACTCCTACTCCCCCCCCCACCACTCCTGCTTCTCCCTCCACCACTACTGCTTCTCCCCCCACCACTCCTGCTTCTCCCCCCCACGACTCCAACTTCTCCCCCCTCCCCATCACTCCTACTTCTCCCCCCCACCACTCCTGCTTCTCCCCCCCACCACTCCTACTCCCCCCACCACTCCTACTCCCTCCCACCACTCCTGCTTCTCCCCCCTCACTCCTACTCCCCCCCCCACCACTCCTGCTTCTCCCCCCACCACTCCTGCTTCTTCCCCCACCACTCCTGCTTCTCCCCCCTCCCCATCACTCCTACTTCTCCCCCCACCACTCTTTCTTCTCCCCCACCACTCTTTCTTCTTCCCCACCACTCTTATTTCTCCCCCACCACTTTTTCTTCTTCCTCACCACTCTTACTTCTCCCACACCACTCTTACTCCCCCATCACTCCTACTTCTCCCCCCCACCACTCTTACTTATCCCCCACCACTCTTAATTCTCACCCTCCACCTATCTTACTTCGCCCCCCACCAATCTTGCTTTGCCCCCCAACAATCTTGCTTCGCCCCCCACCAATCTTGCTTCTCCCCCCACCAATCTTACTTCTCTCCCCCCACCACTCCTGCTTCTCCCCCACCACTCCTACTTCTTCCCCCACCAGTCTTACTTCTCTCCCCCCACCACTCTTATTTCTCCCCCTCCACCACTCTTATTTCTCCCCCTCCACCACTCTTACTTCTCCCCCCACCACTCTTACTTCTCCCTCCCACCACTCATACTTCTCCCCTCCCCCACCACTCTTACTTCTCCCCTCCCCCACCATTGTTATTCCCCCCTCCACTCTTACTTCCCCCCACCACTCTTACTTCTCCCCCCCACACCACTCTTACTTCTCCCCCCCACACCACTCTTACTTCTCCCCCCCACACCACTCATACTTCTCCCCCCCACACCACTCATACTTCTCTACCCCCACCACTCTTACTTCTCCTCTACCCCCACCACTCTTACTTCTCCTCTACCCCCACCACTCTTACTTCTACTCTACCCCCACCACTCTTACTTCTACTCTACCCCCACCACTCTTACTTCTACTCTACCCCCACCACTCTTACTTCTACTCTACCCCCACCACTCTTACTTCTCCTCTACCCCCACCACTCTTACTTCTCCCCTCCCCCCCACCATTCTTACTTCCCCCCCCCGCCACTATTACTTCCCCCCACCACTCTAAATTCTCACCCTCCTCCATTCTTACTTCTCCCCCACCACTCTTACTTCTCCCCCACCACTCTTACTTCTCCCCTGCCACTCTTACTTCTCCCCTGCCACTCTTACTTCTCCCCTACCACTCTTACTTCTCCCCTACCACTCTTACTCCCCCGACCACTCTTACTCCCCCCCTACCACTCTTACTCCCCCCACCATTCCTACTCCCCACACCAATTTTACTCTCCCCACCACTCTTACTCCTTCCACCACTCCTACTCCTTCCACCACTCTTACTCCTTCCACCACTCTTACTCCTTCCACCACTCTTACTCCCCAACCACTCTTACTCCCCCCACCACTCTTACTCCCCCCACCACTCTTACTTCTCTCCCACAACTCTTGCTTCTCCTTAACTCTTGCTTCTCCCCCACCAGTCTTACTCCCCACCAGTCTTACTCCCCACCACTCTTACTTCTCCCCCCACAACTCCTGCTTTCCCCCCACCACTCCAACTTCTCCCCCCTCCCCATCAATCCTACTACTCCCCCACCACTCCTACTTCTCCCCCACCAATCTTACTTCTCCCCCCACCAATCTTACTTCTCCCCCCACCAATCTTACTTCTCCCCCATCACTCCAACTTCTCCCCCATCACTCGTACTTATCCCCCCCCCCACCACTCCTACTACTCCTCCCCCACCACTCCTACTACTCCCCCCCACCACTCCTGCTTCTCCCCCCATCACTCCAACTTCTCCCCCCTCCCCCATCACTCCTACTTCTCCCCCCCGCACCACTCCTACTACTCCTCCAACTTCTCCCTCCCACCTCTCCTAATTCTCCCTCCCACCACTCCTACTTCTCCCCCACCAATCTTGCTTCTCCCCCACCAATCTTGCTTCTCTCCCCACCACTCTTTCTTCTCCCCCACCACTCTTAATTCTCACCCTCCTCCAATCTTACTTCTCCCCCACCACTCTTATTTCTCCCCCACCACTCTTCTCCCCCACCACTCTTAATTCTCACCCTCCTCCAATCTTACTTCTCCCCCACCACTCTTACTTCTCCCCCTACCACTCTTACTCCCCTGACCAGTCCTACTCCCCTGACCACTCTTACTCCCCCGACCACTCTTACTCCTTCCACCACTCTTACTCCCCCCACCACTCCTACTCCCCCACCACTCTTACTCCCCCACCACTCTTACTCCCCCCACAACTCCTGCTTCTCCCCCCTACCACTCCAACTTCTCCCACAACTCTGGCTTTTCCCCCCCCACCACTCCAACTTCTCCCCCCTGCCCCACCACTCCTACTTCTCCCCCTCCACCAATCTTACTTCTCCCCCCCACCAATCTTACTTCTCCCCCCCCACCAATCTTACTTCTCCCCCCCCCACCAATCTTACTTCTCCCACCACCACTCCAACTTCACCCCCCACCACTCCTACTACTCCCCCCCACCACTCCAACTTCTCCCCCCCGCCACTCCAACTTCTCCCCCCCCGCCACTCCTACTTCTCCCCCCCCCGCCACTCCTACTTCTCCCCCCCCGCCACTCCTACTTCTCCTCCCCACCACTCCTACTTCTCCCCCCCCCGCCACTCCTACTTCTCCCCCCCCCGACACTCCTACTTCTCCCCCCCCCGCCACTCCTACTTCTCCCCCCCCCGCCACTCCTACTTCTCCCCCCCCCGCCACTCCTACTTCTCCCCCCCCCGCCACTCCTACTCTCCCCCCCCCCCGCCACTCCTACTTCTCCCCCCCCCCCGCCACTCCTACTTCTCCCCCCCGCCACTCCAACTTCTCCCCCCCGCCACTCCTACTTCTCCCCCCCCCGCCACTCCACTTCCCCCCCCCCCGCCACTCCAACTTCTCCCCCCCGCCACTCCAACTTCTCCCCCCCGCCACTCCTACTTCTCACCCCCCACCAATCTTACTTCTCCCCCCACCAATCTTATTCTCCCACCACCACTCCAACTTCTCCCCCATCACTCATACTCCCCCCCCCCCGCCACTCCAACTTCTCCTCCCCCCCCCCGCCACTCCTACTTCTCCCCCACCACTCTTACTTCTCCCCCACCAATCTTACTTCTCCCCCACCACTCGTATTTCTCCCCCACCACACGTCTCCCCCACCACTCGTACTTCTCCCCCACCACTCTTACTTCTCCCCCACCAATCTTACTTCTCCCCCACCACTCTTACTTCTCCCCCTCCAATCTTACTTCTCCCCCACCAATCTTTCTTCTCCCCCACCATTCTTTCTTCTCCCCCCACCACTCCTACTTCTCCCCCCACCACTCCTACTCTCCCCCCCCTCCTCTTCCCCCCCCATCACTCCTCCTACTTCTTCCCCCCCTCACTCCTCCTACTCTCCCCCCCCCCTCACTCTCCACTTCTCCCCCCCCCATCACTCCTCCTACTTCCCCCCCCCATCACTCCTCCTACTTCTCCCCCCCATCACTCCTCCTACTTCTCCCCCCCCCATCACTCCTCCTACTTCTCCCCCCCCCATCACTCCTCCTACTTCCTCCCCCCATCACTCCTCCTACTTCTCCCCCCCCATCACTCCTCCTACTTCTCCCCCCCCCATCACTCCTCCTACTTCTCCCCCCCATCCTCCTCCTACTTCTCCCCCCCATCACTCCTCCTACTTCTCCCCCCCCATCACTCCTCCTACTCTCCCCCCCCTCCTCCTCCTCTCCCCCCCCCTCCCTCCCCTACTTCTCCCCCCCCATCACTCCTCCTACTTCTCCCCCCCATCACTCCTCCTACTTCTCCCCCCCATCACTCCTCCTACTTCTCCCCCCATCACTCCTCCTACTTCTCCCCCCCCATCACTCCTCCTACTTCTCCCCCCCCCCCTCTCTCCTCCTCCTCTCCCCCCCCCCCCTCCTCCCCTACTTCTCCCCCCCCCATCACTCCTCCTACCTCTCCCCCCCCCCTCCTCCTCCTCCCTTCCCCCCCCCCCTCCTATCCCCCCCCCTCCCCTCCTCCCCCCCCCCTCACTCCTCCTCCTTCCCCCCCCCATCACTCCTCCTACTTCTCCCCCCCCCTCACTCCTCCTACTTCTTCCCCCCCCCTCACTCCTCCTACTTCTCCCCCCCCATCACTCCTCCTACTTCTCCCCCCCCCATCACTCCTCCTACTTCTCCCCCCCCCATCCCTCCTCCTACTTCTCCCCCCCCATCACTCCTCCTACTTCTCCCCCCCCATCACTCCTCCTACTTCTCCCCCCCCATCACTCCTCCTACTTCTCCCCCCCCATCACTCCTCCTACTTCTCCCCCCCCCATCACTCCTCCTACTTCTCCCCCCCCCTCCCTCCTCCCCTTCTCCCCCCCCCATCCCTCCTCCTCCTTCTCCCCCCCCTCCACTCCTCCCTTCTCCCCCCCCTCACTCCTCCTACTTCTCCCCCCCCCTCACTCCTCCTACTTCTCCCCCCCCCCACTCCTCCTACTTCTCCCCCCTCACTCCTCCTACTCCCTCCCCCCCATCACTCCTCCTACTTCTCCCCCCCCCTCACTCCTCCTACTTCTCCCCCCCCATCACTCCTCCTACTTCTCCCCCCCCTCACTCCTCCTACTTCTCCCCCCCCTCACTCCCCTCCTCCCCCCCCTCACTCCTCCCTCCTCTCCCCCCCCCCTCACCCTCCTCCTTCTCCCCCCCCCTCACTCCTCCTCCTTCTCCCCCCCCCTCCCCCTCCTCTCCCCCCCCCCACTCCTCCCCTCCTCTCTCCCCCCCCCCTCACTCCCCTCCTCCCCCCCCCTCCCCTCCTCCTCTCCCCCCCCCCTCCCCTCCTCCTCTTCCCCCCCCCCATCACTCCTCCTCCTTCCCCCCCCCTCACTCCTCCTCTCCCCCCCCCTCACTCCTCCTCCTCCCCCCCCCTCACTCCTCCTCTTCTCCCCCCCCTCACTCCTCCTACTTCTCCCCCCCCATCACTCCCTCCTCCCTCCCCCCTCCCCCCTCTTCCCCCCCCCTCCTCCCTCCCCTCCTCCCCCCCCTCCCTCCTCCTACTTCTCCCCCCCCCCATCACTCCTCCTACTTCTCCCCCCCCATCACTCCTCCCCTCTCCCCCCCCCCTCCTCCTCCTACTTCCCCCCCCTCCCCTCCTCCTCTCCCCCCCCTCACTCCTCCTACTTCTCCCCCCCCATCACTCCTCCTCTCCCCCCCCCTCCCCCTCCCACTTCCCCCCCTCCCTCCCTCCTCCTTCTCCCCTCTCCCCCCTCCCCCCTCCTCTCCCCCCCCCCATCACTCCTCCTACTTCTCCCCCCTCCCCCCCCTCCCTCCCCTCCTCCCTCTCCCCCCCCCATCACTCCTCCTACTTCTCCCCCCCCCATCACTCCTCCTACTTCTCCCCCCCCCATCCCTCCTCCTACTTCTCCCCCCCCTCCCTCCTCCTACTTCCCCCCCCCCCTCCTCCTCCCCTTCTCCCCCCCCATCACTCCTCCTCCCTCTCCCCCCCCCTCACTCCTCCTACTTCTCCCCCCCCCATCCCTCCTCCTCTTCTCCCCCCCCCATCCCCTCCTCCCTCTCCCCCCCCCTCCTCCTCCTACCTCCCCCCCCCCTCCCTCCCCTCCTCCCCCCCCCCTCACTCCTCCCTCTCTCCCCCCCCCCTCCTCCTCCCTCTCCCCCCCCCCCTCCCCCTCCCTCTCCCCCCCCTCCCTCCTCCTCCTCTCCCCCCCCCCCTCCCCTCTCCCCTCCCCCTCCTCCCCTCCTCCCCCCCCCCTCCCTCCTCCTCCCTCTCCCCCCCCCCTCCTCCTCCTCCTCCCTCCCCCCTCCCTCCTCCTACTCCTCTCCCCCCCCTCCCTCCTCCTCCTCCCCCCCCCATCACTCCTCCTCTCTCCCCCCCATCACTCCTCCTCTTCCCCCCCCCCCTCCCTCCTCCTACTCCCCCCCCCCTCCTCCTCCTACTCCCCCCCCCCATCCTCCTCCTCCTCTCCCCCCCCCCTCCCCTCCCCTCCCCCCCTCCCCTCCTCCTCTCTCCCCCCCCTCACTCCTCCTACTTCTCCTCCCCCCTCACTCCTCCTACCTCTCCCCCCCCATCACTCCTCCTACTCTCCCCCCCCCCGTCACTCCTCCTACTTCCCCCCCCCCTCACTCCTCCTCTCTCCCCCCCCCATCACCCTCCTACTCTCCCCCCCCCCTCACTCCTCCTACTTCCCCCCCCATCACTCCTCCTACCTCCCCCCCCCCTCCTCCTCCCTCTCTCCCCCCCCCCTCCTCCCCTCCCTCCCCCCCCCTCCCCCTCCTCCTCTCCCCCCCCCCTCCCTCCTCCCCTACTCTCCCCCCCCTCCCTCCTCCTCCTCTCTCCCCCCCCCTCACTCCCTCCTACTTCTCCCCCCCCCATCACTCCTCCTACTTCTCCCCCCCCATCACTCCTCCTACTTCTCCCCCCCCATCACTCCTCCTACTTCTCCCCCCCCATCACTCCTCCTACTTCTCCCCCCCCATCACTCCTCCTACTTCTCCTCCCCCCATCACTCCTCCTACTCTCCCCCCCCCTCACTCCTCCCTTCTCCCCCCCCTCCTCCCTCCACTCTCCCCCCCCCCACTCCTCCTACTTCTCCCCCCCCCATCACTCCTCCTACTTCTCCCCCCCCTCACTCCTCCTCTTCTCCCCCCCCATCCCTCCTCCTACTTCTCCCCCCCCCTCACTCCTCCTACTTCTCCCCCCCCCATCACTCCTCCTACTTCTCCCCCCCCCTCACCCTCCTACTTCCCCCCCCCCTCACTCCCCCCCCTCCCCCCCCCTCACTCCTCCTCTTCCCCCCCCCATCACTCCTCCTACTTCTCCCCCCCCATCACTCCTCCTACTTCCCCCCCCCCATCACTCCTCCTACTTCTCCCCCCCCATCACTCCTCCTACTTCCCCCCCCCATCACTCCTCCTACTTCTCCCCCCCCCCATCACTCCTCCTACTTCTCCCCCCCCATCACTCCGCCTACTGCTCCCCCCCCCCTCACTCCTCCTACTTATCCCCCCCCATCACTCCTCCTACTTCTCCCTCCCCCCATCACTCCTCCTACTTCTCCCCCCCCATCACTCCTCCTACTTCTCCCCCCCCCATCACTCCTCCTACTTCTCCCCCCCCATCACTCCTCCCTCCCCCCATCACTCCTCCTACTTCTCCTCCCCCCATCACTCCTCCTACTTCTCCCCCCCCATCACTCCTCCTACTTCTCCCCCCCATCACTCCTCCTACTTCTCCCTCCCCCCATCACTCCTCCTACTTCTCCCTCCCCATCACTGCTCCTACTTCTCCCCCCCACCACACCTACTTCTCGCCCCACCACTCTTACTGCTCCCCCCCACCACCTCTCTTACTTCTCCCCCACTACTCTTACTTCTCCCCTACCACTCTTACTTCTCCCCCACCACTCTTACTTCTCCCCCACCACACTTACTTCTCCCCACCACTCTTACTTCTCCCCCACCACTCTTACTTCTCCTCACCATTCTTACTTCTCCTCACCACTCCTACTTCTCCTCACCACTCCTACTTCTGCCCACCACTCTTACTTCTCCCCACCACTTTTACTTCTCACCTTTCTTACTTCTCCCCACCACTCTTACTTCTCACCTTTCTTACTTCTCCCCACCACTCTTACTTCTGCCCACCACTCTTTCTTCTCCCCCACCACTTACTTCTCCCCCCACCACTCTTAGTTCTCCCCCACCACTCTTACTTCTCACCTTTCTTACTTCTCCCCACCACTCTTACTTCTCACCTTTCTTACTTCTCCCCACCACTCTTACTTCTCCCCCACCACTCTTAGTTCTCCCCTACCACTCTTACTTCTCCCCACCACTCTTTTTTTTCTCCGTCATTCTTACTTTTCCTTCACATTTTCTTTTGCGTCTTTCTTTGAGTTCGTCCTCACTCTTCCTCTCCATAATTCTTACATTTCCTGTCTTCTCTCAATCTAAATTCTCCCCCAATCTTCTCCTTCATTCTTACTAAGCACATTCTCTCTTCTCCCCCACTTTCTTTCTCCCTCATTCTTACTTCTCTCTTATTCTTACTTCTCTCATATTCTTACTTTTCTTATTCTTACTTCTCTCTTATTCTTACTTCTCCCTTATTCTTACTTCTCCCTTATTCTTACTTCTCCCTTATTCTTACTTCTCTTATTCTTACTTCTCTTATTCTTACTTCTCTTATTCTTACTTCTCTCCTATTCTTACATCTCTTCTCATTCTTCTTCTCCTTTACTTTCTTCTTCACTTCTTTCTTTTTCGTTCATTTTTTCTCCCTCCTTCTCTCGTCTCCCTCACTCTTTCTTCTCCCCCTTTCTTCCTGCCCCCTCATTCATTTTCTTCTCCATCTTTCTTTCCTCTGCCTCTTTTTCTTCTCCCTCAATCTTACGTCTCCCCCTATCTTACTTCTCCTTTTCTCTCGTGCCTTTTTTTTTATAACCATTCTCAGCCTACTGCTTAACCTACCCCCCTTTACTGATTCTCTCTCTGTACCGCTAACTTTGTGTTGAAAAAATCATCTTTATTGCTTTTGTAATCAAGGTTAGGGTAGATTTCATTCCTGTCACTTGAGCTTTGCAGCCAGAGCCTAGAGCAGATTTTATCAATGCAGCTGATTGAGTGGCAGAATGAAGTGCATTGGGTTAATCTGGAGTTCTTCATTATTTATTTTCTATATATTCTGCAATCACATTTATTATTAACAATTGTTTATCTAGAATGACATCCAAAGCCGGGGAAGTAAAATTTAGTATGTGAAACACCTTGATTACTTACATTCCATAAATTGTGGCGTATAAGTCGACCAAGACTTTTTTTTTTTAAATTCAGGTTTAGTTCTATACTCGCCGTATAAGTCGACCCTTCAAGGCCCAAACATAGGCGAAAGTGTGTAATAAGGCCACGCCACTTTCATCAAGATACTTACCGTAATACCTTTCAGTATTTGATATATATACTAAATCTTTCATACAAAAAGGGAAGTGGGCAACAGGATCTATGTAGGACAGCAAGCAACCGCTAAAAATCTTCAGTAAGTCATCTTCATAAGAACTCTGGTAAACACCCATATTGTAGTACTGGGTAATTGTCTGGCTGGCCGCCTGTGTTTAGTGGCGTTCTGATCGATTGATTACTGTCCATCAGCTGTTGAAAATGTCTTGTGGTGTTGTGTTCGTTTAATTCTACTGGAATTTACTATTTTATTATAATCTTATGTTAAATAAGTTTACCAAACCTGAATTTCAGTAGGAAATATTAGCGGCAGGCCACGGGAGTTACGCTAAGTGATGTACAGCGACTGTTAGTCAGGCTGTTCCACTTGTTTACCACTATATGGTACAGCTTCACATTTTATACTCGGTGTATTAGTCGACCCCTGGTTTTGTAGAGATTTTTTCAAGCTTAAAATGTCGACTTGTATGCCGCAATTTACAGTACAGTCAGTTCTGCTATCACACGATAGTTGTGTTCTTGTAAAACATCGTGTTATAGAAATTCGCGTAATAGAAATAACAGGGCTTATGGAGAAAATAGGGTTAGGTGCAGATTACTACTCGAAATCGAAAAAAATTTAGTAGTTAGCCTAACACAAAGGATAGCACAGTCTAAAGAAATGTTACATTCATATCTAATAATGAAATCATACAGTAAATGTAACACTTTACCTTGAAAAAATATGAAAATAACTTGATGGGGGAGAAGGGTGATTTTGAGGTTAACATCGAGCTTCTCTTCAAGGGTTATAGCCTTTCTTTTACGATCATCACCAGGAATGCGATCACCAGAACGCTTCTTGGAGATATTCTTCTTTACCATATTCACAGTTAATACCACAAAATTGGAGAAATAGTAAGCAAAAATCGCGTTACAGCAAACAAGCATTCGCGTTATACAAATATCATTCCTCTATTCATAAATCGCGTTAGAGCCAATTCGCGCTGTCAAAACACGCGTTATAGCAGAACTCACTGTATGTTAAAGTGGAAAAAAAAAAAGATAAAAACACTCAGCGGCATTTGCCATTCTTTTGCCACCATATTCACCTTGCGGTACTTGACCACTCAAGAGCTTCCTTTGATTTTGGCCCAGTTGTAACCTTGGGGTGAACAGAGTGTTAGTTAGGAGAGATTAAGGTTGGAGGGAAATGGAACATTTAGGGTTTAGTGAGTTGATAACCAGTTACCAGAAATTAATTAAGGAAATTGTTGCATTATATATTCAACTTTGATTTTGGGGAAAACACCTACATGATAAAGACTTGATCATCCCACAATTAGCTCTCATACTAAAAAGATAGATTATGTGTTTCTTCATGATGAATGATATACAGTTACCCACAGGTATAGTGTTCCACCCCTCGGTGGCCTTTCCAAACATGTGGCATCGTCGGAGTCATTGTCTAACCTTCTTTACAGATATTCAGGGGCAATTCAGGAATATCCAAAGGGGGGGTCCAATAAGTTTTGGGTGGGAGAACGTGGCGAGCAAAGTGAACCCTCCCAGCTGACCAATATCATGGGCATTTTGAAGCCATATGCACTTGATTTTAGGAGATATTTTGAGGTCAATAGTAATTACTTTTTACTATACAAAAATGCCTGAGTACAATACTGCATTAAAGAAAAAGTACAGTATTGGAATTTTCTAATGAAAAGGGGGGGGGGGGGGATCCTCACCCTGGATCCACCCTTGATATTACATCTGTCATATCGCTAAGCACAAATCTCGAGTAGAAATATTACCGAAAAAATATATTACTGGCCACATGTTTGGAAACTGATGATGGATCACTATACCTGTGGGCAACTTTACCTTTAGTTAAAGTAAATGGTTTGTGCCCTTATTTCAGCATTACTTATTCTATTGTTTTAAATCACTGGAAATGGATGTGTTTGTGTTTATTGCACAAATAATTGAAAGGATTTTATATTTTGATTAACACAAATACTGGTGTGATGTCCTAACCAAGGCTTTAACAACTTGCAATTATGTATCTGGCAGAATATATATATATATATATATATATATATATATATATATATATATATATATATATATATATATATATACACACCTACACCTAGACCCCGACTTACGACTACGTGGACTTACGACCGTCGGGACTTACGACCGCCTCAGATAAAAAAAAAAAAAAAATTTTTAAATGACACACGCATTTTCTATACCGAAACGTTTCCAGTTAATGTAGTCTCCATGTATAATTAGAAAATTATGGGGGCCCCATGTGCATTCAGCTGACTACATTAAAGGTTAAGTGCTCAGTCACACTGTATCCATTCCTTATTATTTATTACTTTCACTGTACTGTATCCATTCATCATTATTCATTACTTTTAATGTACTGTATTTCATTGTAGATTTTTTATTAAAAAAAAAAAATTTTTTTTTTTTTTTTTTTTTTTTTTTATTATCTATATCGGACTTACGACCTGGATTTGGGTCCCTAACCCCGTCGTAAGTCGGGGTCTAGGTGTATATATATATATATAATTTTTTTTTTTTTGGGGGGGGGGGGCATATTTTTCTGTTTGCTCAAATTTTTTTTCTTTGTGGAAAGAGAAATCTCTCTAGTTCATATTACAGTAATTAGGGTTTTTCTAAATATAGTACATGTATGGAAATTTTTAATATTTTCAAAATGCTACAGTACATACTGTTTATGGAAAATAGTCATGTATGCCATCCATATAGTCAATAATCATAAATCCATCCTGGTACTGTACTGTACTTGGTCTATACTCCACGAGTTGAGGAGTGTTTGACATAGCTTATGGTAGGATATCAGAAAAAGTGAAAAACAAAAAGGAAGTGTGACCCACATTGCGTGATCTTTGCATATAATCTGACTGTCTTGCCAGTTTCTTTGAAAAATTTTTACAAGTCCAAAAATGTGCAAATTATCAGCACTGGTAATTTGAATTAGTGTTTTATGGATTTGGGAGATTTCACTATGTTTTACTGCACTTGTGGGTAGTTTCACCTTATCTGCTCTCTCCTTGCTTTTGCATGCTTAACCCATCCTCTCCATTTCTTCTCATCTTTAGATATTTTCCATTGTTGCATGACTTGTATTCTGATTTATTTTTTTTGTATTAACTTCAAAGCAGCTATTTTGGAGTCATATGTTACATAGTACTCAAGAGTTAAGTTGTAGAAATTTTCAGAAATTAGTCACATTTTGCACAAATTCTTTCTCAAGGTGAAAAAAAGATATAGCACATACCTATAGACACCTTATGATATCAAAGTACAGTATTTCATATTTATAAAGAATGTTTTTATTATCATCTCTAGGTTAAGTTCAACAAATCACGTAGTCGTAAGTCCTTTTACTGCTGTTGGTCTCTGTTAATGTTCTTTGATTTTTATCCTCCAAATAGCATGACTCCATAATTGCGTCTGTGCTAAACTCCCTCCTCAACATGTTATATTAAACGTTACCTTCCTGAACAAAAGTCTTGTGCCAGACAGTTTTGGCAAACCTGTATGTGGCACCACTGGAGACACGCATGCATGAACACACATCATGTGCCACAAACCCCGATTATGTGAACAATCCATTGTTTGGTGTATTTATGTGCATATCCTCTATGAACTACACAATTTACCGATGATCAAAGGTAAAATGGTAGTGTATTTTATTCTCATTCCTTTTAACATAACATTATCACTGTAAGTCAGTGGCTAAAACACAATGCCTCGATCACTCATGTCTACCACACCATACTTTTGAGTGTTAATGTAGCATTGTATCCATGTAAAACAACCGTGTTGCCGTGCATAAAGAAAGGACATGAAATGCTCGTGGTGAACTCTATCGTTTCATGTCATATTACATAAGTATGATATGTTGCAAACACGCTTTTAATAAAAAATTAACACGAATTGTGTCTGTTAGACACCTGAATTATGGGAACAGTCTATTTTAGAGCATGTCTATGTGTTCCTCCACTTTGAACTGCACCATTTATTTGATGATAGCGTTTCTCTTATGTGAGTGCCGGGAGGACAGATATTATATATAACACTATATTCATAGTAGAGAGGTTCATAATGGAGACTGGTGGTGGTGGGTATATTATCCCTCTCCTATTGCTTTTATTGAAGTTACTAATGATGCCAGTCTCATTACACATGATAGTTTATTGTAATATAGAAATGACGATTCTAGGGACAATTAATCCCATTCACCACAACCTTTAACCTATCCGAGGTTATGACGTGGCCACACAGCAACCGTTCGGTCACTCCACCAACTACAACCATGGGACACCAACACCACGACATATCCCAGAGAGGGCAATTCATCGACATGCGTAACACCGGGTTAAGTATCAGTGAGATCGCAAGGGTGATGGGAGTCTCGAGATCGACAATGCGGTGTTGGTTACAGCGGTTTCAAGAGTCTGGTATTTTAACAGATCTTTAATACATTCCTTGACCATATCCATACTTAGTTATATGAAAAGCCAAGTTATTGAGGGTTTACTGTATCTCTTTATGCAGTGTTTTTTTATATCTGTCCTCCTGGCACTTATATAAGACAACTCATATCACCAATACTTAGTGTAGTTGAAAGAGGGTGTGTCACGCACATAGAATGGATTGTTCACATGATCAAGGTGTCTAGCAGACGGTGTGTGTGTGTGTAGAGGCATTTCGTTGGTGCTCGCAAACACATTTGTTCTCGTCATTCAATTTAGGTTGAAATAATTATTAATGGTATTCATTGGTTTGTTCCTGACATTGCTGGCCAAATGTCGCAATCTAAGCAAAACATGTGCACTTTAAACAATAGAGCGACGCTAAAACTATGGGCCCGGTAGTTCCATCATGTGGGTTTGTGCTCACTGGTCTCAAACATTGCCACATAACCAGGTTAGCCAAAACTACCTGGCACAGGACTGTTGGTCAGGTGTGTATTCTTGTTTCTTTCCCTGATATCTTTTACCACTCATCCAACCAAAGTAATCACATCTAAACTAGTTAAGCACACCTACCTTAAATGAATTTTTTCTTCGTTTTCAAGGAGGTGCTTGAGACTGCACTATAAAATCTCTAGAACCCAAATAAACGATCTTAAAATTTAGTCACAAGTTCCATTTCATTTGTGTGGAAAGGAGTAAAGTTATAAGCTATCCAGTTAGCAATAAAATAGATGGATATATAGACTGTGTGTACATAATTGTATCATAACCAAAGGCGGGCTGTTGCGCTGCACATTTTCCAGAGAGTTGCGGAACTGGTTGCGGCACAAGTTTTACAAGGGCAAGCGCAATGAGCAAAATTTTTTTGGCAATAATTGAAAATTGGAATGCGACCGCATAAACAAACGAGCATCCCTAGAGCCGTGCATTACGAATATTTCTGTTTCTGACGGAATGATTCAGCGTACACATGAAACAGGTCGAGTAGCATATTTCTGAACTGTAAACCAGACGGAAACCCCCCCCCCCCCCCTCCGTCGCTCCCTCACTGTAGTTGCCAGATTTCATCTTTCACATAAACCCTAGAAACTAGAGTTAATGTGAAAGATGAAATCTGGCAACTACAGCGAGAGAAGGGGAGGGAGGAATGATTCATATCATAACCAGTCAGGCAGTCAGTAGCACTGCAGTTAAGGCGTCAGTTTCTTGTTTTATTTCTTGTTATTACTAGTATTATGGATCGTTTTGAGACGAGGAGGAAGGAGAAGGAGTCTGTGGCCGGCAGCAGTGATCTTGCCGACATGGACACGGTAGTTGAAGTGACTGAGACTGTTGACAGCCAGTCCACTGAGACTGAGGCCAGTGGCAGTGAGGCAATTTTTTTTTTGTCATAAAATATTGATAATATTAACTTTTTTGTATCAATTATATTTTGTTTTACTTGTAAATAGGCAAAAAAATATTTTAGTATTTGTTTATTTTTTTTTTTTTTTAAGTTGCGCGTTGGGGCAAAACTTTTTGAAAATGGTTGTGGTAGCGGCGCAACTATTTCAGCAGAGTTACGGTTGCGGCGCAAAAAAAAAGTTGCGCGTGTCCATCTTTGATCATAACCATATCTTCTAGGTACTTTATGTCAATAAGGAAACCCAAATTTTTTTTATATTACTCCCTGAAATTTTAACAGTAGAATTCATTTTCGAAAATATTGAAAAAATGGAGATGCTATGGAGCGTAGCATCATAGGAGAACACATCTGTTAAAGTACCCAGAAAGAACTAATGGTAGTGAATGAGGGAGGTACTGTATGTGTAGCTTTGGATTATAGTGACTATATGTATATAAGAGAGATTTTTTTTTTCATTACTTATTGTACTGGTACTAAAAAATATGGCAAAACATTGCTGTGACTGTCTGCCTAAATGTGGAAGATAAAATTTCTATTAGAACTCAGTTCCTTTATATTAAAATTACTTTCATGTGTTAACTTCTGATAACACTGGTTATCGGGAGAAATGTTTGAAAGAAATCAGTTGTTGTTATTGTGCTTCAACAACTAAGGTCTTGAAGTGTACAACAAGGTTATTAAACACTAGTATACATCAACAATAATAAAAAAAAAAATGAAGCAGAATTCTCTGGGTTGAAAATCAGATATATTGGTAAGGCTCGTTGTCAACAACTGTTTTCACTGAGATGATTGTTATGTACAGTAAGTCCTCACTTAACGTTGTGTTAACGCCCTTGAAAAACACAACGTTATCAGAAACAACGTTAACGGAATCAATTTTCCCCATAAGAAATAGATAATATACATTGCATATACAGTAGACTCGCATCTTACGCGTATTTTTCTTAAGCAGTTTCAACTATAAGCAGATTGCCCCAGGGGTTAGGTTACAATTTCCAATTTCAAACTCAAAATTGTAAAAAGATTTTATGTCTTGTGCAAACTACAGCATGTTTATATTGAAATTAATCACTAACTTATAAGAATCCCAGCAATGTTAATTATATTCTCCCAGGTCAGTTCAGTGACATTTTATAAGCAAAAACTTTAACTCCTCTATATGACAGATAAATAAATACGCACTGGGTAAACCTTGGCTCTGGGTGTCAAAACACCTCACGTCACCTCCCCCTCCCTCCTGCCTCCCCCAACCTCCCGGCTCCTGCCTCCACTATCCTCTCAGCCAGGGTTTGGTGGTTTTAGGCTTAAGGTTTTTATCTTATATAATGTCACAGACTAAAGTTAGGAGGATATAATTTGCATTGCTGGAATCCTTGCAAGACAGTGAATAATTTGAGTATAAACGTCATATATTTTGCACAAGAGATAAAAATTAATCCCCTATATCACATTACAGTAGTGATTTATGAGTTCTAGTGTATCTGTACGTATATATATAGTGATTTAAGGGTGATTTGGGAGTGTTTCTGGCTTTATACGAGGTCCCAGGAACGTACATCACTTCAATGGAATTTTTATAGAAAATATTACAGGTGCTCCTCTACTTACGAATGAGTTAAGTTGCTGAGGCTTGTTTGTAAGTCCAACTTTACTCCTGTAGATACCAAACATATTGTAAAAAATGAAAAGATTATTGATATTTAGTACAGCTATACCATTTTATACAGCCTTAAAACCTGGCTCACCCTTCTCCTCTTGGGTAATGTTTGTTCTATCTGAAATTTTCTTCAAAATAATCCAGTCTCATCCACATTAAAGACCTGTTCTGGCAGGTAATCCCCCTCAGTGATGATGTTTGTGTCTCTGAAAGTTTGTAAATTGAACATTCGTAAGTACAGTGGTCCCTTGGTTAATGAACACAATTCATTCCACAGAATCCTTCATTAACCGAATCCATTGTTTCAATGGGATTTGGTTCCAGCTCACAGAAAAGTACATACAAAGTTAAAAAAAAATGCAGTAAAGTACACTTACTTTGAGGTGTGTATGTAGAAGGTTCCTGGTTGATAATGATGATGGGAATTAGAAGTGGGGGTGGAGGAGAAGGGACAAGAGAAGGAAGTGGGGATGGAGGAGAAATCACCTTTCAGGGGATCCATGCTTGATGCAGTAATTTCACCAATAAAATTTTAAGTTCACTAGGTGTAATTCAAGATTATTTTATTTAAATCAACGCTGCACTGTGCTATATATTATCAATATGTTAACTAAATTTCAGAATGACCAATAATTTTAATGTAAAAATATTCAAGACACAAAATCGATGTTCACTCCACTGTAAACAAAGCCAAACTGACGCCTGGTGGGTGAGTCAAGCGGCTGATGGGCGCACAAAAAACTAGGTCCTGTGCTGCATATATTATCAATATGTTAACTAAATTTTAAATTTACTAATAATTTTAATGTAAAAAATGCAAAAATATTAGAGCACAACTTTCTTGATATTTACTCCACTGGAAATGAATGTAAACATAGAACAGATTATTGAATTGGCAGACTAGCCCATCAGCTGATGCTCACAACAAAACGTGTTTGTCGTAAAGATTTTGCTCATCAAAGTTTTGTTCGTTAACCGTATTGAAGATCCTTATGGGAGGTAATTCGTTAACCGAAATTTTGTTATTCGAACCGTTCATTAACTGAGGGACCACTGTATTATACATCCAAAAAGATAAATAAACTAAATCATTTTGTATTGTACTCACTGATGGGCTGAGGTGGAGTGAGTGTGTGGTGGGTAGTGGAGAGGAGGAGGGTGGCGAGTCACTGAGACCTGGAGGGGAGGCTCCACTTCCCGCTCTGACTGGTGTTCTACCTCGGCTGCTGTTCGCTTCTCCTTTGCAGGCTGTTGTAAAGATGTTGCTTCTGCCTCATGACGACGAAAAAAAGAATCCAGCGTTGACTGCTTAGTGCTCCTCTTCTTTTTTCCTTGTAGATCTCATAAAAACACCGAAGGGTTTCCTCCATGTTGCGCACAATTTTTGAGCTACGTTCTCTGTTTGGGTCGTCATCAGTGAAGATTTGCATTGCTTGCTGGATCATGTTGAACGCTTCTGCCATCCTCTTGGTATTTAGCTTTCATTGTGGGTTTTCTTCATCGTCGGCATCTTCAGCGGCACTCTTTTTTCTGTTAGCAGTTGCAGATCTTCATTAGTTAGCTCTTCTGTATGGGATGTCAGGACTTGCTCAATATCCTCAGATTCCAGCTCATCAAAGCCTGCCTGTCTAGCCAAGCTGAGGATATCCTTATTCAGAGTTGGGACTAAGTCCTTGAATCCTGTAAAGCTGTTCACGCACTCGGGCCATAATTTATGCGATACACCATTAAGGCAACTTTCTGAAACCTCTTCCCATGCCTTGCCAATGTTGTCAATTGCATGAAGAATGTTGTTGCCACGCCAATATTCTGGGATTGTAGGTTTATTTTCTCCATCAGTAGTCTCGGGAAGTTGGTCCATTGTACGCCATAAATAATAGGCCTCGATAATGCCTTGGTCCATAGGCTGCATCAGTGCTGTTATGTTGGGAGGCAGGAATACAACTCGAACACTGTCATGTAAATCGTCGAGATTGGGAAGATGAGCTGGAGCATTGTCAACGACAAGAAGAATTTAAAGTCCAGGTTCTCCTTGGCACAGTACTCCTTCGTTGCAGGGATGGCATACGCATTTAGCCACTGGCTAAATATGGAGCTGGTTATCCAAGCCTTTTTATTGGCCTTGTAAATGACAGGAAGGTGATCCTTAGAGTAACCTTTCAGAGCTTGTGGGTTGTCAGCGCGAGCAATTATCATAGGCTTAAGCTTGAAGTCGCCAGCAGTGTTTGCGCCAAGCAACAGCGTCAAGCTGTCTTTTGCCGCTTTAAATCTTGGTGCTCTTTTTTCTTCCTTGGCGATATTATTCTTTCAGGCATCCTCTTCCAAAAGAGACCAGTCTCATCCACATTAAAGACTTACTTCGCTGAGTTGCCTCCTTCCTCAATAATATTCTTGAACTTAGGCTGGAATATCTCGGCAGCAACTATATCTGAATTAGCGGCTTAGGCCTAGCCCTGCACCAATGTCAACAGCAGGTTCACCTCTCTCAAAACGGTTTAAAACCTCCCTTTTCATAGTAAGGCTAATGGTCTTGCATTGCTTCTTCACTACACTAGCATCACTAACACTTGATGGGCACTTGGAAGCCATTTTGAATGGTTACAGTACAGTATTTATAGGAAAAATACTTAAGCACGCACTTACGCTGTAGAAGCCTAAGAAAGACTGGAGACGCTTGGGGACACTGTGACACTCCACGAGAGAATGTAGATGTAAAGGCCTGGGACTTAGGGATATAAATCCCTTACCAGACTAATCAGGATCTTAATAAAGGAATGTCAAGGACCATGGTTTTCTGAGGAATAACAAACAACCGTTTGAGATTGACATCTCTTCACTTTAAAAAATAATAATAATAAATAAATAATAATTAACGGTTTATTGAAAAAATTCTGCAGCCCGAAGGCTGAAAATATACATTGGACATAAATGACTTATTACATACAATGGTGGTTTAACAAAAGCCTTCATAAGAGAAAGGTGAAGGAACATACAGTGAACTACAGCAAACTCGTAGTGTAGTAACTTCCTCCCAGATGGTGTTAGGAGGAACTCACGTGGTGTAGTAGTTCCCTCAGATGGTGTTATGAGGGACCTGGTGTGGTGTAGTAATTTCCTCGCAGATGGTGTTATGAGGGGCCTCACGTGGTGTAGTAATTCCCTCACAGATGGTGTTATGAGGGACCTCACGTGGTGTAGTAATTACCTCACAGATGGTGTTATGAGGGACCTCACGTGGTGTAGTAACTCCCTCACAGATGGTGTTATGAGGGGCATCACGTGGTGTAGTAATTCCCTCACAGATGGTGTTATGAGGGACTTGACGTGGTGTAGTAATTCCCTCACATATGGTGTTATGAGGGACATGTGGTGTAGTAATTCCCTCACAGATGGTGTTATATGAGTAAGGTGTGGTCTTAGGCCTCCCTATCGTAGACGGATTAACACATCGCTGGTTGTTGTTGGGTATCATGGGCCGTTATCACTGAGTACCTGGGACCTCACTGTGTGAAGGTTAACTTGGGTACGACTGTTACTGTTGAGTTGTTCTCACTGACTTAAGCACTGTTCACCACTGTTCACCTCTGTTTAACACTGGTTCCGTTCCTTTCCTAAATGAAATTGTAACTTCTGGCGAGAACTTGTTGATATTCCGGTAGGGAGGAGGGGGTTGGTATGGGCCAACTTAACAGTTGACCTGGCTGCTCCTAGAGGAGCGCCAGGTACATCTTGACCCTTCAGTGGTCAAGTATTACCCCGCTTTATGCGGTTTCACTTTCCGCGATTTCTCATTCACGCGGTACCTCGCCAGAACTGGACATTCACCTTCCGCGGTGCATCTACTCATATACGTGGGTGACGAATAATTTTTTATTTAGCTCATAAAATTCATACAAATTACCCGGCCAGAATATAATTTACATTGCTGGAATTCTTACAATATGATGATCATTTTTAATATGAACACCATGGGTTTTGCATTAGACATACAAATTTTAGATCTAATGTAATAATTTGGTTTACACAAAGCAAATATTTTATCGTTTGGGCAAAATATATGAAGTTTACATTCAAAATATTCCCTGACCTGCAAGGAATCCAGAAATGTCAATTATATTATCCTAACTTTAGTCTGAGTTATTATTTATTACTAAAAATGTAAATATACTATTTTCTCCCAAACATTTCTCTGGTAGGGAGGGGGGGTGGGGGGTAGGGAGGGAGGTAGGGACCGACCCAGCTAGGGCGGAGGTGGAGTATTTTGATTGACAGATAGTGTCCTTGAAGAAAATTCTTTGTTTATTTACTGAAGATATTTGTTTTAGCTCATAAAATTCATACAAATTACCCGTCCAGAATATAATTTACATTGCTGGAATTCTTACAGTACGATGAGCATTTTGAATATAAACATCATGAATTTTGCATTGGACATACAAATTTTAGATCTAATGTAATAATTTGGTTTACACAAAGGAAATATTTTATCTTTTGTGCAAAATATATGAAATTTACATTCAAAATATTCCCTGACCTGCAAGGAATCCAGAAATGTCAATTATATTATCCTAACTTTAGTCTGAGTTATTATTTATTACTATTCCTTAAAATCTAGTGTATTCACCCAAACGTTTCTCAGAGAGGTAGGAGCCAGTGAGCTGGGGAGGGGGGGGGGGGGGGGAGTTGAGTCCATTATTTGAATGGACATTAACCTGGCGACTGTATTTCTCTTAAATATTAATTGTGTGTGCATACCATCATAAAATTAAGATGTTATTTTTATTACAACATAGGTATTGTGTCGGAAAAAGTGGAGTTTGGGGGTCGGGCCAGTCTCTATTGGAATTAATCCCATATGTTCTGTTGTTCACTTTACGCGGTATTCACTTTCCGCGGTACCCCATGGGTTCAATTGACCGCATTTCATGCAGTAAACAGTTAATGGAGTCAAATAATTAAGGGAAGCAAACAATTAAAGGAAGTAAACAATTAAAGGTTAGCAAACAATTAATGGGAGTCAGCAATTAATAGAATCAAACAAATAATGGAATCAAACAGTTAATGGTAGTCAACAACTGATGGAATCAAACAATAAAAGGGAGTCAGCAATTAAAGGAATCAAACAATGAACAGATATTTCCTATGACAGTGGCCCTGGGGAAATGTTCCAGAACACAGTGATCCGCTCCCAGGGGGAAGCGTCCATTCAACTCCTCACTCGAGCGACAGCGGCCGATGTCTTGATACAGCAGACGAAACACCGGGGCACAGACGGTGGAGAGGAGGAGCGGTAGTGGTTGTTGTCCAGAGAATTGACAGTCGACAGGTGAAGGTCTGGGAAAACAGCCCATGAGTCCAGGACCTATGATGAGATCACAGCCAGACTTTGACGAACAGCGGGGTAGCTAGATAGTGACTGTATGGCGGCTGGGGTGAATCTGCCGGTGACGCAGGTAGCCGCTGCCATTCTCACCTCTGTCCAACCCCCCCCAAGTGTTGGTTGCACCAGCAAAAACGAGTGAGAAAGCAGCGGTAACGAGCAGGAAGATCATTTCCGCCCTTACAGTAGCGCACCAAGATGTTTTTGAAGTCAGGCGGGAAAATCTCGGCAGCAACTATATCTGAACTCGCGGCTTCACCAGTCAACTTAATGTTATGGAAGTTATAACGATGCCTAAAAGGTTGAAACCATCCTCGACTGGCCGTTAAGTTCTCTTCCTTTTATCCTTCACCCTCTTCTTCCTTAAAGTCGTCAAACAAGGATCTGGCCTTATCATGGATAACCATAAGGCTCACAGGGGCATTGCATTGATTCTGGTCCTCCATCCACACAGCCAGAATCTTTTCCATCTTTTCAATCACGGAACTTCGAGTACGACTTGTCTTTGTTGCACTTAAAGAACTAACACTTCCAGCACTAGCCTTAATCTTGTCCATGTTGGTCAGGATAGTACGCACTGTTGTGGGGGTTTGTCCAAGTGCACCAGTAATGTCCACCGCATGTTCCCTTTTTTCAAATCGGGTTAAAACCTCCATTTTCGTAGCAAGGCTAATGGTCTTACATTGATTCTTTACAACATCAGTAGCAGTTGATGGGCGCTTGGAAGCCATTTAGAATGGTTAGGGTTCAGGATTCCGAGCAAAAACACTTAAACACGTAAGATTGCTGTGGAAGCCTAACAAAGACTGGCGTCGCTTGGTGCTGTGTGACGTTCCGCGAGTGAGAGGTAACATTCCAAGTTGATAGAGTGTAGCGCGGGAAGACGGAAACAGGGTGATGCGCTGTACAAAGTAGCCCGTGACGACGCAAATATGACGATATATTGAGTCGTCGGGACCTTAACCGAATTATTGGTATCTAAAGAGTAGCAACGTTATAACGAAACAACGTTAATGGGGGCAACGCTAAATGAGGACTTACTGTATTGTATAAAACAAACTAAATTTTTTTTAATAGCATTGCTCCATATGAAGCACTGATTACAGGAAAGCCTCCCATAACAACGGTTCTATTAATGATGATTAATATTTTCTTCGTATTTACGATGAAAATATTATAAAAAATAAAGTAAAATTCCATTTTCTTATAAATAATAACTAAATCCCCCCCCCCCCCCCCCCAAAAAAAAAGCCTTGCACCTGGAGGCTGCCGGGCTTGTGAGGGTGACTCGAGCATCACTAGTATAAACAGTTGCATATGAACAGGAAAAGGAGAAAAACTTTCTCAGGTTTCTTATGACATTTTTTGTGTCCCTATTCAACACGAGCAAGAGAGCAAGTGATGGTAGTGCTGGTTCAAAAGCTAAAAGAAAGTGTCTAAGATTAGCCGAGAAACTAGATGTGTTAAAACAATATGAAAAAGGTGAGAGGTCTGTGGATATTATATGGAGCAAACAATGAACATAAAATTATTTTCTGAAGTGGATTCATTAACAGAACAAAGCATTAAAATTAACAGGGATGTGAAAAATACATAGGACCTCTACATGAAGATGTATAATGAGAAAAAGCAGCGGTGAAAGGTTCTTTCGATAGCTTCATTATTCAAAGGCCTAAACCACCAACTTCAGTTACATCATCAAATTCAGCATCATAGCAGCTTCAGCAACAACTTCAGGTTCAGTAACAGTTTCAGCAAATGCTATGATATCTTTATGGAAAGCTACAGCTTCAGCCAGAGTTGAACCTGATTGACGAAATCATCTGAGTAAAAATTCACACAATATTCATTGACTGTCCTTATGTTTTAGGCTTTACCACCATTTGTGAGTAGAGTTTTTGTTCTTACATTAGTAAGTATTATTTAAAACATATATGAACAGTAATAAGTGGTGCTTTCATATTCTTATGTAGAAAATGACGATGTTTTCACATACAGGTAGTCGTCGACTTACGACCTATGCGACTTACGTCTGTTCGACTTTACGACCGGCGGTACGACAGTTTTGGCCCCAGCCTCCTGGCGCTGCCGGGAGCTGGAGCCGCGCGCATCCCCGCGCTCAATTACAAACACGCTCGCTGGTACAGCACACTTCCCTCCGTGTCTGTTTGCCTTGTGCCTTTCTTTTGTCTTGGAAATTTTTCTTGAACCACCACCCCCCCAAGATGTCTACCAAGAGGAAACTGTCTTCATCTACTCCTCAACCTGCCACTAAGGGATTATCAGGTTTATCTCTACTGAATAAACTTCTTGCCCATTTTGAAGGAATGGACCCAAACATCGAACGATTTGCAAGGATTGAGCGGATGGCACGCAATTCGTTTCGTCCGTATCAAGAAATTTACGAGGAGAAGAAGAAACGAACAATTCAGACAAAGCTCACCATGTTCATGAAAAAAACAACTCCTCCGGCTACCCCAAAGGCTGCCCCAGCTGACGACATCGACGATCCACAGCCAAGCACCAGCGGCCAATAAGATGTTTTTTGTATGTTTGTATGTTTTGCAACTAAAATGTTTTATATGTTTTGCACCTGTATTTTTTTTTTTTGTATGTTGTGTAAATAATAAACCAATTGTACTGTAGTATGCAGTGATTTACTTAAACCTGACGATCGTAACAATAATGAACAAAGAAAATGTTGATAAAATATGACTTAAAGATGATTATATTATCATTACACATTATAATATACGTAAGGTAATTATAACATAGGCCGACTTACGACCAGATCAACTTACGACCGGGCGGCCGTAACCAATCTAGGTCGTAAGTCGACGACTACCTGTATAGGCACTTACATACGATGGCGTTCCCAATCTATTTTGCTTTTTTCTTTGTTTTTAGTGGTTAGCTACTTCTATTGTTACATTTATTAGCATTAAATAACATTACTTAATACATCCATATTAATTTTTTTTACATTAATTGTTCTACAGCAACAAGGGTCTTATTTCTTCAGTTTCTTATGTAAAACCATCGTCATTCATCACAGGTGTTGTAAACATGAACGAAAACAATGCCGTCTCGTCTCCTCTTGTGTGTTTTAATATTCTACTTATTTTTAATGAATTGCATTGTTCATTTCACATACATAAACATAAATTCAATCAAATACATATTCAGTAATAAACAATAATGAATCTTTTGTACATATTCTTAAGATAAATGATTGGGTTTCCTTGAGGGTGCAAGTATACATTGCCGTTCCACTATCACTCTCTTTTTTTCTTTAATATCAGTGGTTACTTTTACTGTACTTTATTTAAAACAAATTTTTTACATTAATTTTACTGTAACAACAACCGGGGTCTTATTTTCTCCAGTTTCTGATGGATAACTGACATTATGGTTGTAAACACGGCAACAACAATGGCGTCCCATCTCCTCTTGTGATTTATATTGTATAAGGTGCAAACAGAAACATTATTTAAGGAATATAGTTTGCATTTTTCATTAATTGTATTGTTTTTGGGGAAAAGCGAGTAAAAAGCCACACAAAAGTTATGAAAAGGTCACACTGGGGAATGCATCTCATTATTATGGCTTAATTTTAATGGTAATTAATGATTTATGATGCGATGATTCACCTTACACTGCAATATTGGAGGACACATTACTGTCGTTATTCGAGGCTTTACTGTACACAAGTAAAATTTTGGCCCAATTATTATTTTTAGGTAATTTATTATTTAGTAGAGTCTGCACCCTCTATCTATATATAAAAACCTAGATTCTGTGCATCCGTCCGTCATGTTTTTGGTAGGAAGTTAGACTGTACTGCCGTGCAAACATGTTTTGTAGTAAAACCTAGCCACTAAGTGAATAAAGAGCCCTCCGCAGGAGCTAGAAAGATCACTGAAATTCTAGTTTTTTATATTTTCTGAAATGAATAGTAATAAAACAAGACAAATGGTTTATTACTTATAATCCACAACTGGAAACATTATAACTGAAAGCTACAATAATATTACAGAAAACTAAATTATGTAATGTGTATAAAATCAGAACTGAACACAGTAATTAATCACTTCATCAAAGCTCCTTTTGTAGACTCAAGACATGTTTTACGATGTTCATGGACAGTGCGTAGCAAGTACTGCTTTTGTTCCTCATCTTTTGTGAGGGACTGGTTGTAGGCTTGAATTAGGGCAATACCCCTTTCTGCAGTGTCATTCACAATTCGAAGCTTCATGGCATTTTCCCTCATGGTCTTGAAAGTGGGATCCATACTCCACTGCATTGGATCTCTTCCCAGGAATGCTTTTGCTTCTTGCTTGCCATTTTTCCAAGGAGGTCGAACAATTTTATTGTACGTCTGGTTACCCTTTCATGAAGACTGAAGTCAGCGCCATGTTCTAGCCTGATCCTCCGGGGATGTTCAGGATCCTTGGCTCACTGGAGGTTGGATACCATCTTCTGCTTGACAGCAGTATCAACTCTAAGGTCGAAGAATGCCAAGCCAACAAGATGTTCAGACAAATACCATAGGTGTCGGTGAAAGGCAGTAGTGGCTGCCTTCGCAGCTGTGGGATTCAGGTATCTTCCAAGTTTCTCGAGAAAGGTGAGGTCATTCAGTGGAGCGTGGATGGCTGAAGAAGATTCGTTCCAGAAATAAGCGTAAATCAGGGCTACAAAGAGTGGAAAATCAGTGATTCTCCTCTTCTCCCGATCTATGAGGTTGATTTGATCTTGGACTAGGAAAATCTTGACAGCATATACAGTAGAATGTCGATATAACGCTAGATACATGTTCCAAGAGGGGTCGCTTTAAACCGAATTCGCACTAAATCGAAGTGTTGTTTCAATGGAATAATTTAGTTTGGTACTTGAGAGAAACACAAAATACTAAAAAGACTGAGAGTCTACCCAGATGCACCTCAGCCCATCTCCTAGAATAAACAAAACATTGTTTTTTGTAGTATTATGTTAAAACAAACACTCATAAATCAACACAGCTAAAATTAAGGGATGCGAAATGGTCTGTTTACTGGCGGGGAAGATGGGAAGGGGTTGTGGTGATATGTTTGACAGTTGATGCCAAGGTCTAGTGCTTATTTATTTATCTGTCGTTAAGAGTGACTTTAAGTTTTTCTCTTATAAAATGTCACTGAACTGTCATGGGAGAATACAATTAACATTGCTGGAATTCTTATAAGATTGTGATTAATTTAAATATAAACATACTAAAGCTCGCATTAGACATACAATTTTTTTTTCTAATTTAAGAATTTTATTACAAAGAGCAAAAAATTTAATCTCCTGTGCAAAATATATGACGTTTATATTCAAATTATTCACTGTCTTGCGAGGATTCCAGCAATACAAATTATATTCTCCTAACTTTAGTCTGCGACATTATATAAAAAACTTTAAGCCTAAAACACCAAACCCTGGCTGGGAGGGAGGGAGGGGAGGGAAGTGACAGTGACATGTTTGACAGTTGGGGCCGAAGGTCTAGTGAAGTATTTATTTGTTTATTTACAGTATGTCCTTTAGCGTGAGTTTTATGTTTTTTGCTGATAAAATGTCACAGAAGTGACCAGGGAGAATATAATTTGCTTTGCTGAAATTCTTATAAGATAGTGATTAATTTGAATATAAACATGCTGTAGTTTGCACTGAACAAAAATTTTAGTAATCATTTTGTACATTATTTTGAGTACATGTACAGTACAGCTTTGCCCTTAGGACAGTGTAACATGCCCAGAGAAACATTAGGGGCAAAATTTTAAAAATGATGGGCCAGATTGACTCGCACAAAATAGGAAAGATTCGCTTTAAATTAAAGCATTGTCCTTAATTGTGGGTGTCGCTTTATATCAATGATCTTAAATTGAATTGCTTTAAATTAACGTTCTACTGAATTGCCTTACCCATCCAGCGGGCATGGTGAGTGGGACCAGGAGTTCGGAACTTTATCTGAACTGCTTTGCTTCCATCAAAGAAGATAAAAGAAAGCATTAGGAGCTGTTCATATATACAGTGGTCCCTCGGTTAACGAGCACAATCCGTTCCAGCATGTTGCTCGATAACCGAAAAACTCGTTAACTGAAACCATTGTTTCAATGGGTTTTTGGGTAATTGGTTCCAGCTCACAGAAAATTGCCTAAATTCAACAAAAAATGTAGAAAAGCACACTTATTTTGAGGTGTGTATGTAGAAGGCTCCTGGATGATGATGATGATGATGGGAATTAGAATGGGGATGGAGGAGAAGGGAGAAGAGAAGGCATTGGGGTGGAAGAGAAGTCACCCCATGGTGCCATTTCACCCATAAAATTTTAGTTCTCTTGGTGTAATTCAAGATTATTTTCTTTAAATCAACACTGCACTGCATTATATATTGTCAATATGTAAAATAAATTTCAAAATGACCAATAATTTGCTTGGAAACACAGAAAAAAGCATTTAGTTGAAGAGAGTCTCAAGCAAGATGTTACCTCCACTGAAAAGAGAGAGAGAGACTAACACCTGTTTGTGTGTTAACAGGCTGGATGGCGTGCCAGAAACTAGTTTCTTTACCTTCAATTATGTTCAATAATTGTTAAAATGACTAAAAAATATTAATATTAAACTTTTAAAATTATTGAATAGTATAAACGTCTTGATATTTACTAAAATAGTAAGGAATTTAAGCCCTAAAACCGATTACAAGTATTGTATTGGCGGACCGCCAAATGCAAGCGAAAACATGTTGAGGTCGGCTTGTAAAAAACTCGTTAATTGAGGGATTGCTCGTTAACTGAAGTTAAGAATCGAATGGAAGGTAACTCGTTAACCGAAATCTCGTTAACCGAGGGATCACTGTATATCGTTTCTCACTAATGATCTTTTTTTAATTTCTTTATGGTTCATTATTATTATTATTATTATTATTATTATTATTATTATTATTATTATTATTATTGCAGTGTTTTCATTATTATTATTGTTATCATTATTATTTTATTTTTATTTTTGTGTTTTTTATTATAAATTTTACTTCTCTGAATTATTATTATTATTATTATTATTATTATTATTATTATTATTACGTTTTTGCCCCCCGGGCTCTGATGTGGGTCGGTGACCTGTGTCCGGGTGGGCTAATACCCGTAAAAAAAAAAAATTATAAAAAAAAGTCATCTGGCACCTGCTGACGCTTGAGTGCCTTTAGCAGGTAAGTGCGCATCTCGTCTCGAAAGATCGCCATTTCTCCCACAAAGATGTTTTCAGTTGCAGAACAGAATGCATCCTTTTTAATAGATGGCCACATTTTATGGAATCTCTTGTAGTGCCATATCCGGACCTGATGTTGTTCCAAATAGGGCTCCACAGACGTTGGAGATGACTACTTCAAGAATATGGTGTCTACACATAATCCAAACCAACTCCCACCCAATAGCCTTCTCAATAAGAGTGTAGGCTCCTTTATGAAATCCTGTGTTTGAAGAAGTAGAGTCAAACGCCAATCCACAGACTTGTTCATGGAGACTCCATGCATCCAAGCTTGTGAGGCATGCCTTAGCTTGGTCCTCTCCACTGCTGTGCCCAACTTTGGGAACACCCAGTAATTTCTCCTCTCCTCCTCCAGTCACAATTCCTGCCACTGGGTCAGAAGTGGATTGACCTCCAGTGATATCTGGCAAGAGCTTCCCATCCCAATGAAGAAGCAAAGGATTGTCAGTTAAAAATTTTGTGCGATCACGCTTGCTTTCAGTTTGCCATACTTTTTGACGAGAACGTCGAATTGGGCTTCACAATAGACTAAGATCTGAGAGGTTGTGACCTAGTGTTTGAGCTACTGCCCCAGTGACAAACATAGCTCCTCTGTCAGGCAGGTTTACATGGTCAAGAGCTGCTGCAACCTCAGGTGTGGCTATGATGTTCTTTATTTTCTTAGGATGTGGAGCTGATGTTGATGGAGTATAAGCATTTTGAAACGGCCTGTAAACCTGGTCCTCATCCTGCGAGTCATCTGTGGATGTGCTGCTGCTTATATTTGTAGGCACTGCTGTTGCACCCAATAAGCTCTCTCTGCTTTTCTGGGTCCGC
>CAUDMG010003786.1:597500-630000 GCA_958450375.1 Homarus gammarus
TCCATTTGGGGAAGGTGAAGCTGAGTCAGCTGTGTGTGGGCCCCGTTCCTCCAGCGGCAGTGTTGAGGGGTTGTTCTCACCCCCCTCAGGCAACATCGGCAGTGGACCACAAAGCTTGTCACTCAGTCAGGGGTCTATTGGGGGAGGCGTTGGGGTACTTCCGGGAACAACTGGTTTGGGTCCAGCAGGAATGGGTGCTACGGGTGGGCTAGTGAAGTATGAGAGTGACACTACCAGCCTGAGTCACCACCACCAACCACATCTTCCCGCGCAAATTTCTCCCACGCTTCCCCAACACCCACGGGCGCACAGACGCAATGTTTCTGACACTTCAGCTTTCAACAAGTAGGTAGTTGTTGATTTAGTGTTGTAGTACTTATGATTCTAAGAAGTGTCTTAATTGTATTACTACTGTGTACTAATTTTTTAAACAGTAAAAACCCCATAATTCTTACCCCTCAAATTCGAAATCACTCATAATTTATAATGTCTGCTGTTACAAAATGTAAACAGTAAACCCCCGTTATAACAGACTTATTGGGGGAAGGCCAGTCCGTTATATCTGGACCCACAATAATAATTGACTTGCTCCATTACATACTAATATAGTGTGGAGTGACCATGTAGGTCATTCTTCACCACCAATACTCGCCTTCACCACCAACACTCACCTTCAAGCCTTCACCACTACCAACACCACCAACACTCACCAACAACACTCACCACTACTAATAACACTTCCCACCACCAATAACACTTAACACCTACCCCATGTCTTTGCATGTATTAAGTCATTTATGACCAATGTATATTTTCAGCCTTCGGGCTGCCCAACTTTTTCAATAAACCGTTAATAATTATTATTATTATTATTATTATTATTATTATTATTATTATTATAACACCACCACCAACAACACTCACCACCACCGAAACACTTACCACCACCAATAACACTTACCACCACCAATAACACTTACCACCACCAACAACACTCACCACCACCAATAACACTTACCACCACCAATAACACTTACCACCACCAATAACACATACCACCACCAACAACACTCACCACCACCAAAAACACTTACCACCACCAACAACACTTACCACCACCAACAACACTCACCACCACCAATAACACTTACCACCACCAACAACATTCACCACCACCAATAACACTTACCACCACCAATAACACTTACCACCACCAATAACACTTACCACCACCAATAACACATACCACCACCAATAACACATACCACCACCAACAACACTTACCACCACCAAAAACACTTACCACCACCACCAACAACACTCACCACCACCGAAACACTTACCACCACCAATAACACTTACCACCACCAATAACACTTACCACCATCAATAACACTTACCACCACCAACAACACTCACCACCACCAACAACACTTACCACCACCAACAACACTCACCACCACCAACAACACTTACCACCACCAACAACACTTACCACCACCAACAACACTCACCACCACCAACAACACTCACCACCACCAACAACACTTACCACCACCAACAACACTTACCACCACCAACAACACTCACCACCACCAACAACACTTACCACCACCAACAACACTCACCACCACCAACAACACTCACCACCACCACTAACCCTTACCACCACCAACAACACTTACCACCACCAACAACACTTACCACCACCAACAACACTTACCACCACCAACAACACTTACCACCACCAAAAACACTTACCACCACCACCAATAACACTTACCACCACCACCAATAACACTTACCACCACCACCACTAACACTTACCACCACCAATAACACTTACCACCACCAACAACACTTACCACCACCAATAACACTTACCACCACCAATAACACTAACCACCACCAATAACACTTACCACCACCAATAACACTTACCACCACCAATAACTTTTACCACCACCACCAATAACACTTACCACCACCACCACTAACACTTACCACCACCAATAACACTTACCACCACCAACAACACTTACCACCACCAATAACACTTACCACCACCAATAACACTTACCACCACCAACAACACTTACCACCACCAACAACACTTACCACCACCAATAACACTTACCACCACCAATAACACTAACCACCACCAATAACACTTACCACCACCAATAACACTTACCACCACCAATAACTTTTACCACCATCACCAACAACACTTACCACCACCAACAACACTTACCACCATCACCAACCCTTACCACCACCAACAACACTTACCACCACCAACAACACTTACCACCATCACCAACCCTTATCACCACCAACAACACTCACCACCACCAACAACACTCACCACCACCAACAACACTTACCACCACCAACAACACTCACCACCACCAACAACACTTACCACCACCAATAACACTTACCACCACCAATAACACTTACCACCATCAATAACACTTACCACCATCAATAACACTTACCACCATCACCAACACTTACCACCACCAACAACACTTACCACCACCAACAACACTTACCACCACCATTACCAACGCTTACCACCACCAATAACACTTACCACCATCACCAACACTTACCACCACCAACAACACTCACCACCACCAACAACACTTACCACCACCAACAACACTTGCCACCACCAATAACACATACCACCATTACCAACGCTTACCACCACCAACAACACTTACCACCACCACCAATAACACTTACCACCACCAATGACACTTACCACCACCACCAATAGCACTTACCACCACCAATGACACTTACCACCATCAACAACACTTTCCACCACCAACAACACTTTCCACCACCAACAACACTTACCACCACCAACAAAACTTTCCACCACCAACAACACTTACCACCACCAATAACACTTACCACCACCAACACTTACCACCACCAACACTTACCACCACCAATAACACTTACCACCACCAACAACTTACCACCACCAACAACACTTACCACCACCAACAACACTTACCACCACCACCAATAACACTTACCACCACCAATGACACTTACCACCACCAACAACACTTACCACCACCAACAACACTTACCACCACCAACAACACTTACCACCACCACCAATAACACTTACCACCACCACCAATAACACTTACCACCACCAATAACACTTACCACCACCAATAACACTCACCACCACCAACAACACTCACCACCACCAACAACACTCACCACCAACAACAACACTCACCACCATCACCAACACTCACCACCACCAATAACACTTACCATCACCAACAACACTTACCACCATCACCAACGCTTACCCCCACCAATAACCCTTACCACCACCACCAACAACACTTACCACCACCACCAACAACACTTACCACCACCAACAACACTCGCCACCACCAACAACACTTACCACCACCAACAACACTTACCACCACCAACAACACTCACCACCACCAATAACACTCACCACCACCAATAACACTCACCACCACCAATAACACTTACCACCACCAACAACACTTACCACCACCAACAACTCACAACCACCAATAGCACTTACCACCACCAATAACACTTACCACCATCAATAACACTTACCACCATCACCAACACTTACCACCATCACCAACACTTACCACCACCAACAACACTCACCACCACCAATAACACTTACCACCACCAACAACACTCACCACCACCAATAACACTTACCACCACCAACAACACTCACCACCACCAATAACACTTACCACCACCAACAACACTTACCACCACCACCAACAACACTTACCACCACCACCAACAACACTTACCACCACCACCAACAACACTTACCACCACCACCAACAACACTTACCACCACCACCAACAACACTTACCACCACCAACAACACTCGCCACCACCAACAACACTTACCACCACCAACAACACTTACCACCACCAACAACACTCACCACCACCAATAACACTCACCACCACCAATAACACTCACCACCACCAATAACACTTACCACCACCAACAACACTTACCACCACCAACAACACTTACCACCACCAACAACTCACAACCACCAATAGCACTTACCACCACCAATAACACTTACCACCATCAATAACACTTACCACCATCACCAACACTTACCACCATCACCAACACTTACCACCACCAACAACACTCACCACCACCAATAACACTTACCACCACCAACAACACTCACCACCACCAATAACACTTACCACCACCAACAACACTCACCACCACCACCAACAACACTTACCACCACCACCAACAACACTTACCACCACCACCAACAACACTTACCACCACCAACAACACTTACCACCACCAACAACACTTACCACCACCACCAACACTTACCACCACCAATAACACTTACCACCACCAACAACACTTACCACCACCAACAACACATACCACCACCAACAACACATACCACCACCAACAACACTTACCACCACCATTAACACTTTCCACCACCAACAACACTTACCACCACCATTAACACTTTCCACCACCAATAGTACTTACCACCACCAATAATACTTACCACCACCAACAACACTTACCACCACCAACAACACTTACCACCACCAACAACACTTACCACCACCAACAACACTTACCACCACCAACAACACTTACCACCACCACCAATAACACTTACCACCACCAATGACACTTACCACCACCAACAACACTTTCCACCACCAACAACACTTTCCACCACCAACAACACTTACCACCACCAACAACACTTTCTACCACCAACAACACTTTCTACCACCACCAACACTTACCACCACCAACACTTACCACCACCAACACTTACCACCACCAATAACACTTACCACCACCAATAACACTTACCACCACCAACAACTTACCACCACCAACAACTTACCACCACCAACAACTTACCACCACCAATAACACTTACCACCACCAATAACACTTACCACCACCAATAACACTTACCACCACCAACAACACTTACCACCACCAACAACACTTACCACCACCAACTACACTTACCACCGCCAATAACACTTACCACCGCCAACAACACTTACCACCGCCAACAACACTTACCACCACCAACAACACTTACCACCACCAACATCACTTACCACCACCAACAACACTTACCACCACCAACAACACTCACCACCACCAACACTTGCCACCACCACCAACAACACTTACCACCACCAATAACACTTACCACCACTAACAACACTTACCACCACCAATAACACTTACCACCACTAACAACACTTACCACCACCAACAACACTTACCACCACCAACAACACTTACCACCACCAACAATACTTACCACCACCAATAACACTTACCACCACCAACAACACTTACCACCACCAACAACACTTACCACCACCAACAACACTTACCACCACCACCAATAACACTTACCACCACCACCACCAATAACACTTACCACCACCACCAATAACACTTACCACCACCAATAACACTTACCACCACCAACAACACTTACCGCCGCCAGCAACACTTACCGCCACCAACAACACTTACCACCACCAATAACACTTACCACCACCAACACTTACCACCACTAACACTTACCACCACCAACACTTACCACCACCAATAACACTTACCACCACCAACAACACTTACCACCACCAATATCACTTACCACCATCAATAACACTTACCAACACCAATAACACTTACCAACACCAATAAAACTTACCACCACTAATAACACTTACCACCACCAATAACACTTACCACCACCAATAACACTTACCACCACCACCAACAACACTTACCACCACCACCAACAACACCACTTACCACAACCAATAACACTTACCACCACCAACAACACTTACCACCACCACCAACATCACTTACCACCACCACCAACATCACTTACCACCACCACCAACATCACTTACCACCACCACCAACATCACTTACCACCACCACCAACAACACTTACCACCACCACCAACAACACTTACCGCCACCAATAACACTTACCACCACCAACAACACTTACCACCGCCAATAACACTTACCACCACCAATAACACTTACCACCACCAACAACACTTACCACCACCACCAACAACACTTACCACCACCACCAACAACAACACTTACCACCACCACCAACAACACTTACCAACACCAATAACACTTACCACCACCAATAACACTTACCACCACCAACAACACTTACCACCACCAACAACACTTACCACCACCAACAACACTAACCACCACCAATAACACTTACCACCACCAACAACACATACCACCACCAACAACACATACCACCACCACCAACACTTACCACCACCAACAACACTTACCACCACCAATAACACTTACCACCACCAATAATACTTACCACCACCAATAATACTTACCACCACCAACAACACTTACCACCACCAATAATACTTACCACCACCAACAACACTTACCACCACCACCAACAACACTTACCACCACCAACAACACTTACCACCACCACCAATAACACTTACCACCACCAATGACACTTACCACCACCACCAATAACACTTACCACCACCAATGACACTTACCACCATCAACAACACTTTCCACCACCAACAACACTTACCACCACCAACAACACTTACCACCACCAATAACACTTACCACCACCAACACTTACCACCACCAACACTTACCACCACCAATAACACTTACCACCATCAACAACTTACCACCACCAATAACACTTGCCACCACCAATAACACTTACCACCACCAACAACACTTACCACCACCAACAACACATACCACCACCAACAACACTCACCACCACCAACACTTGCCACCACCACCAACAACACTTACCACCACCAATAACACTTACCACCACTAACAACACTTACCACCACCAACAACACTTACCACCACCAACAATACTTACCACCACCAACAACACTTACCACCACCAACAACACTTATCACCACCAACAACAACACTAACCACCACCAATGACACTTACCACCACCACCAATAGCACTTACCACCACCAATGACACTTACCACCACCAATAACACTTACCACCACTAACAACACTTACCACCACCAACAACACTTACCACCACCAACAATACTTACCACCACCAACAACACTTACCACCACCAACAACACATACCACCACCAACAACACTCACCACCACCAACACTTGCCACCACCACCAACAACACTTGCCACCACCACCAACACTTGCCACCACCACCAACAACACTTACCACCACCAACAACACTTACCACCACCACCAACACTTACCACCAACACGTACCACCACCAACAACACTTACCACCACCAACAACACTTACCACCACCACCAACAACACTTACCACCAGCACCAACAACACTTACCACCACCAACAACACTTACCACCACAAATAACACTTGCCACCACCAACAACACTTACCACCACCACCAACAACACTTACCACCACCAATAACACTTACCACCACCAACAACACTTACCACCACCAACAACACTTACCACCAACAACAACACTTACCACCACCAACAACACTTATCACCACCAACAACAACACTAACCACCACCAATGACACTTACCACCACCACCAATAGCACTTACCACCACCAATGACACTTACCACCACCACCAACAACACTTACCACCACCACCAACAACACTTACCACCACCACCAACAACACTTACCACAACCAACAACACTTACCACCACCAACAACACTTACCACCACCAACAACACTTACCACCACCAACAACACTTACCACCACCAATAACACTTACCACCGCCAACAACACTTACCACCACAAACACCACTTACCACCACCAACAACACTTACCACCACCAACAACACTTACCACCACCAACAACACTTACCACCACCAACAACACTTACCACCACCACCAACAACACTTACCACCACCAATAACACTTACCACCACCACCAACAACACTTACCACCACCAATAACACTTACCACCACCAATAACACTTACCACCACCAACAACACTTACCACCACCAACAACACTTACCACCACCAACAACACTTACCACCACCAACAACACTTACCACCACCAACAACACTTACCACCACCAACAACACATACCACCACCAACAACACATACCACCACCAACAACACATACCACCACCACCAACACTTACCACCACCAACAACACTTACCACCACCAACAACACTTACCACCACCAATAGCACTTACCACCACCAATAGCACTTACCACCACCAATAATACTTACCACCACCAACAACACTTACCACCACCAACAACACTTGCCACCACCAACAACACTTGCCACCACCAACAACACTTACCACCACCCAACAACACTTACCACCACCACCAATAACACTTACCACCACCAATGACACTTACCACCAACACCAATAGCACTTACCACCACCAATGACACTTACCACCATCAACAACACTTTCCACCACCAACAACACTTACCACCACCAACAACACTTACCACCACCAATAACACTTACCACCACCAACACTTACCACCACCAACACTTACCACCACCAATAACACTTACCACCACCAACAACTTACCACCACCAATAACACTTGCCACCACCAATAATACTTACCACCACCAATAATACTTACCACCACCAATAACACTTACCACCACCAATAACACTTACCACCACCAATAACACTTACCACCACCAACAACACTTACCACCACCAACAACACTTACCACCGCCAATAACACTTACCACCGCCAATAACACTTACCACCGCCAACAACACTTACCACCACCACCAACAACACTTACCACCACCACCAACAACACTTACCACCACCACCAACAACACTTACCACCACCAACAACACTTACCACCACCAACAACAACACTTACCACCAACAACAACACTTACCACCACCAACAACACTCACCACCACCAACACTTGCCACCACCACCAACAGCACTTACCACCACCAATAACACTTACCACCACTAACAACACTTACCACCACCAACAACACTTACCACCACCAACAATACTTACCACCACCAACAACACTTACCACCACCAACAACACTTACCACCACCAACAACACTTACCACCACCAACAACACTTACCACCACCAACAACACTTACCACCACCAACAACACTTACCACCACCAACAACACTTACCACCACCACCAACAACACTTACCACCACCACCAACAACACTTACCACCACCAACAACACTTACCACCACCAACAACACTTACCACCACCAACAACGCTTACCACCACCACCAACAACACTTGCCACCACCAACAACACTTACCACCACCAACAACACTTACCACCACCAACAACACTTACCACCACCAATAACACTTACCACCAACAACACTTACCACCACGAACTACACTTACCACCACCAATAACACTTACCACCGCCAACAACACTTACCACCACAAACACCACTTACCACCACCAACAACACTTACCACCACCAACAACACTTACCACCACCAACAACACTCACCACCACCAACAACACTTACCACCACCAACAACACTTACCACCACCAACAACACTTACCACCACCAACAACACTTACCACCACCAACAACACTTACCACCACCAACAACACTTATCACCACCACCAACAACACTTATCACCACCACCAACAACACTTATCACCACCACCAACAACACTTACCACCACAAATAACACTTACCACCACCAACAACACTTACCACCACCAATAACACTTACCACCACCAACAACACTTACCACCACCAACAACACTTACCACCACCAATAACACTTACCACCACCAATAACACTTACCACCACCAATAACACTTACCACCAACAACACTTACCACCACGAACTACACTTACCACCACCAATAACACTTACCACCGCCAACAACACTTACCACCACCAACAACACTTACCACCACCAACAACACTTACCACCACCAACAACACTCACCACCACCAACAACACTTACCACCACCAACAACACTTACCACCACCAATAACACTTACCACCACCAATAACACTTACCACCACCAATAACACTTACCACCACCACCAACAACACTTACCACCACCAATAACACTTACCACCACCAACAACACTTACCACCACCAACAACACTTACCACCACCAACAACACTTACCACCACCAATAACACTTACCACCGCCAACAACACTTACCACCACAAACACCACTTACCTCCACCAACAACACTTACCACCACCAACAACACTTACCACCACCAACAACACTTACCAACAACACTTACCACCACCACCAACAACACTTACCACCACCAATAACACTTACCACCACCAATAACACTTACCACCGCCAACAACACTTACCACCACAAACACCACTTACCTCCACCAACAACACTTACCACCACCAACAACACTTACCACCACCAACAACACTTACCAACAACACTTACCACCACCACCAACAACACTTACCACCACCAACAACACTTACCACCACCAATAACACTTACCACCAATAACACTTACCACCACCAACAACACTTACCACCAACAACACATACCACCACCAATAACACTTACCACCACCAACAACACTTACCACCACCAATAACACTTACCACCACCAATAACACTTACCTCCACCAATAACACTTACCACCACCAACAACACTTACCACCACCAACAACACTTACCACCACCAACAACACTTACCACCACCAACAACACTTACCACCACCAACAACACTTACCACCACCACCAACAACACTTGCCACCACCAATAACACTTACCACCACCAACAACACTTACCACCACCAACAACACTTACCACCACCAACAATACTTACCACCACCAACAACAATACTTACCACCACCAATAACACTTACCACCACCAACAACACTTACCACCACCAACAACACTTATCACCACCAACAACACTTTCCACCACCAACAACACTTTCCACCACCACCAACAACACTTACCACCGCCACCAACAACACTTACCACCACCAATAACACTTACCACCACCACCAACAACACTTACCACCACCAACAACACTTACCACCACCAACAACACTTACCACCACCAACAACACTTACCACCACCAGCAACACTTTCTGCCACCAGCAACACTTACCACCACCAACAACACTTACCACCACCAACAACAATTACCACCACCAATAACACTAACCACCACCAACAACAATTACCACCACCAATAACACTTACCACCACCAGCACTTACCACCACCAACACTTACCACCACCAATAACACCTACCACCACCAACAACTTACCACCACCAACAACTTACCACCACCAACAACACTTACCACCACCAATAACACTTACCACCACCAACAACACTTACCACCACCAACAACACTTACCACCACCAACAACACTTACCACCATCAACAACACTTACCACCACCACCAACAACACTTACCACCACCAACAACACTTACCACCACAAATAACACTTACCACCACCAACAACACTTACCACCACAAATAACACTTACCACCACCAACAACACTTACCACCACCAATAACACTTACCACCACCAACAACACTTACCACCACCAACAACACTTACCACCACCAACAACACTTACCACCACCAACAACACTTACCACCACCAACATCACTTACCACCACCAATAACACTTACCAACACCAATAACACTTACCAACACCAATAACACTTACCACCACCAATGACACTTACCAACACCAATAACACTTACCACCACCAATAACACTTACCACCACCAATAACACTTACCACCACCAACAACACTTACCACCACCAATAACACTTACCACCACCAACAACACTTACCACCACCAACAACACTTATCACCACCAACAACACTTACCACCACCACCAACAACACTTACCACCACCACCAACAACACTTACCACCACCACCACCAACAACACTTACCACCACCACCAACAACACTTCCCACCACCACCAACAACACTTACCACCACCACCAACAACACTTACCACCACCAATAACACTTACCACCACCAACAACACTTACCACCACCAACAACACTTACCACCACCAACAACACTTATCACCACCAATAACACTTACCACCACCAATAACACTTACCACCACCAACGACACTTACCACCACCAACAACACTTATCACCACCACCAATAACACTTACCACCACCAACAACACTTACCACCACCAACAACACTTGCCACCACCAACAACACTTACCACCACCAACAACACTTACCACCACCAACAACAATTACCACCACCAATAACACTTACCTCCACCAACACTTACCACCACCAATAACACCTACCACCACCAACAACTTACCACCACCAACAACTTACCACCACCAATAACACTTACCACCACCAACAACACTTACCACCACCAATAACACTTACCACCACCAACAACACTTACCACCACCAATAACACTTACCACCACCAACAACACTTAGCACCACCAATAACACTTACCACCACCAGTAACACTTACCACCACCAATAACACTTTCCACCACCAGTAACACTTACCACCACCAATAACACTTACCACCACCAATAACACTTACCACCACTACCAACAACACTTACCACCACCACCAACAACACTTACCACCACCAATGACACTTACCACCACCAACAACACATACCACCACCAACAACACATACCACCACCACCAACACTTACCACCACCAACAACACTTACCACCACCATTAACACTTACCACCACCAATAACACTTACCACCACCAATAATACTTACCACCACCAACAACACTTACCACCACCAACAACACTTACCACCACCAACAACACTTACCACCACCAACAACACTTACCACCACCACCAATAACACTTACCACCACCAATGACACTTACCACCACCAACAACACTTACCACCACCAACAACACTTACCACCACCAACAACACTTACCACCACCACCAATAACACTTACCACCACCACCAATAACACTTACCACCACCAATAACACTTACCACCACCAATAACACTTACCACCACCAATAACACTTACCACCACCAATAACACTTACCACCACCAATAACACTTACCACCACCACCAACAACACTTCCCACCACCACCAACAACACTTACCACCACCAACAACACTTACCACCACCAACATCACTTACCACCACCAACATCACTTACCACCACCAATAACACTTACCACCACCAATAACACTTACCACCGCCAACAACACTTACCACCGCCAACAACACTTACCACCACCAACAACACTTACCACCACCAACAACACTTACCACCACCAATAACACTTACCACCACCAACAACTTACCACCACCAATAACACTTCCCACCACCAATAACACTTACCACCACCAATAACACTTACCACCACCAATAACACTTACCACCACCAACAACACTTACCACCACCACCAACAACAGTTACCACCAACAACACTTACCACCACCAACAACACTTACCACCACCAACATCACTTACCACCACCAACAACACTTACCACCACCAACAACACTTACCACCGCCAACAACACTTACCACCGCCAACAACACTTACCACCGCCAACAACACTTACCACCACCAACAACACTTACCACCACCAACAACACTCACCACCACCAACAACACTTACCACCACCAACAACACTCACCACCACCAACAACATTCACCACCACCAACACTTGCCACCACCACCAACAACACTTACCACCACCAATGACACTTACCACCACCAACAACACTTTCCACCACCAACAACACTTACCACCACCAACAACACTTTCCACCACCAACAACACTTTCCACCACCAATAACACTTACCACCACCACCAACACTTACCACCACCAATAACACTTACCACCACCAATAACACTTACCACCACCAATAACACTTACCACCACCTTTAACACTTTCCACCACCAATAACATTTACCACCACCAACAACACTTACCACCACTAACATCACTTACCACCGCCAACAACACTTACCACCGCCAACAACACTTACCACCGCCAACAACACTTACCACCGCCAACAACACTTACCACCACCAACAACACTTACCACCACCAACAACACTCACCACCACCAACAACATTCCCCACCACCACCACCAACAACACTTACCACCACCAATAACACTTACCACCACTAACAACACTTACCACCACCAACAACACTTACCACCACCAACAACACTTACCACCACCAACAATACTTACCACCACCAATAACACTTACCACCACCAATAACACTTACCACCACCAACAACACTTACCACCACCACCAACAACACTTACCACCACCAATAACACTTACCACCACCAACAACAATCACCACCACCAATAACACTTACCACCACCAACACTTACCACCACCAATAACACCTACCACCACCAACAACTTACCACCACCAACAACTTACCACCACCAATAACACTTACCACCACCAACAACACTTATCACCACCAATAACACTTACCACCACCAACAACACTTACCACCACCAATAACACTTACCACCACCAACAACACTTACCACCACCAACATCACTCACCACCACCAATAACACTTACCAACACCAATAACACTTACCACCACCAATAACACTTACCACCACCAGTAACACTTACCACCACCAATAACACTTACCACCACCAATAACACTTACCACCACTACCAACAACACTTACCACCACCAACAACAACACTTACCACCACCAATAACACTTACCACCACCAACAACACATACCACCACCAACAACACATACCACCACCAACAACACATACCACCACCACCAACACTTACCACCACCACCAACACTTACCACCACCACCAACAACACTTACCACCACCAACAACACTTACCACCACCAATGATACTTACCACCACCAACAACACTTACCACCACCAACAACACTTACCACCACCAACAACACTTACCACCACCACCAATAACACTTACCACCACCAATAACACTTACCACCACCAATGACACTTACCACCACCAACAACACTTTCCACCACCAACAACACTTTCCACCACCAACAACACGTACCACCACCAACAACACTTTCCACCACCAACAACACTTTCCACCACCAACAACACTTTCCACCACCAACAACACTTTCCACCACCAATAACACTTACCACCACCAATAACACTTACCACCACCAATAACACTTACCACCACCAATAACACTTACCACCACCACCAACAACACTTACCACCACCAACATCACTTACCACCACCAACATCACTTACCACCACCAATATCACTTACCACCACCAATATCACTTGCCACCACCAATAACACTTACCACCACCAATAACACTTACCACCACCAACAACACTTACCACCGCCAACAACACTTACCACCGCCAACAACACTTACCACCGCCAACAACACTTACCACCACCAACAACACTTACCACCACCAACAACACTTACCAAACACCAACAACACTCACCACCACCAACACTTGCCACCACCACCAACAACACTTACCACCACCAATAACACTTACCACCACTAACAACACTTACCACCACCAACAACACTTACCACCACCAACAATACTTACCACCACCAATAACACTTGCCACCACCAACAACACTTACCACCACCAACAACACTTTTCACCACCAACAACACTTACCACCACCACCAACAACACTTACCACCACCAATAACACTTACCACCACCAACAACACTTACCACCACCAACAACAACACTTACCACCACCAACAACACTTACCACCACCAACAACACTTACCACCACCAACAACACTTACCACCACCAACAACACTTACCACCACCAACAACACTTACCACCACCACCAACAACACTTACCACCACCACCAACAACACTTACCACCACCAACAACACTTACCACCACCAACAACACTTACCATCACCACCAACAACACTTACCACCACCACCAACAACACTTACCACCACCAACAACACTTACCACCACAAATAACACTTACCACCACCAACAACACTTGCCACCACCAATAGCACTTACCACCACCAATAACACTTACCACCACCAATAACACTTACCACCACCAATAACACTTACCACCACCAACTACACTTACCACCACCAATAACACTTACCACCACTAACAACACTTACCACCACCAACAACACTTACCACCACCAACAATACTTACCACCACCAATAACACTTACCACCACAAACACCACTTGCGACCACCATCAACACTTACCACCACCAACAACACTTACCACTACCAACAACACTTACCACCACCAACACCTGCCACCACAACCAACAACACTTACCACCACCAATAACACTTACCACCACTAACAACACTTACCACCACCAACAACACTTACCACCACCAACAATACTTACCACCACCAACAATACTTACCACCACCAATAACACTTACCACCACCAACAACACTTACCACCACCAACAACACTTACCACCACCAACAACACTTACCACCACCAACAACACTTACCACCACCACCAACAACACTTACCACCACCAACAACACTTACCACCACCAACAACACTTACCACCACCAACAACACTTACCACCACCAACAACACTTACCACCACCAACAACACTTACCACCACCAACAGCACTTACCACCACCAACAACACTTACCAGCACCAACAACACTTACCACCACCATCAACAACTACACTTACCACCACCAATAACACTTACCACCACCAACAACACTTACCACCACCAATAACACTTAGCACCACCAACAACACTTACCACCACCAATGACACTTACCACCACCAATAACACTTACCACCAACAACACTTACCACCACCAACAACACTTACCACCACCAACAACACTTACCACCAACAACACTTACCACCACCAATAACACTTACCACCACCAACAACACTCACCACCACCAACAACACTTACCACCACCAACAACACTTACCACCACCAATAACACTTACCACCACCAATAACACTTACCACCACCAATAACACTTACCACCATCAATAACACTTACCACCACCAATAACACTTACCACCGCCAACAACACTTACCACCGCCAACAACACTTACCACCGCCAACAACACTTACCACCGCCAACAACACTTACCACCACCAACAACACTTACCACCGCCAACAACACTTACCACCACCAACAACACTTACCACCACCAACAACACTTACCACCCCCAACAACACTTACCACCACCAACAACACTTACCACCACCAACAACACTTACCACCACCAATAACAGTTACTACCACCAACAACACTTACCACCACCAACAACACTTACCACCACCAACAACACTTACCACCACCAACAACACTCACCACCACCAACACTTGCCACCACCACCAACAACACTTACCACCACCAACAACACTTACCACCACCAACAACACTTACCACCACCAACAACAACACTTACCACCACCAACAACACTTACCACCACCAACAACACTTACCACCACCAACAACACTTACCACCACCACCAACAACACTTACCACCACCACCAACAACACTTACCACCACCACCAACAACACTTACCACCACCACCAACAACACTTACCACCACCAACAACACTTACCACCACCAACAACACTTACCATCACCACCAACAACACTTACCACCACCACCAACAACACTTACCACCACCAACAACACTTACCACCACAAATAACACTTACCACCACCAACAACACTTGCCACCACCAATAGCACTTACCACCACCAATAACACTTACCACCACCAATAACACTTACCACCACCAATAACACTTACCACCACCAACTACACTTACCACCACCAATAACACTTACCACCACTAACAACACTTACCACCACCAACAACACTTACCACCACCAACAATACTTACCACCACCAATAACACTTACCACCACAAACACCACTTGCGACCACCATCAACACTTACCACCACCAACAACACTTACCACTACCAACAACACTTACCACCACCAACACCTGCCACCACAACCAACAACACTTACCACCACCAATAACACTTACCACCACTAACAACACTTACCACCACCAACAACACTTACCACCACCAACAATACTTACCACCACCAACAATACTTACCACCACCAATAACACTTACCACCACCAACAACACTTACCACCACCAACAACACTTACCACCACCAACAACACTTACCACCACCAACAACACTTACCACCACCAACAACACTTACCACCACCACCAACAACACTTACCACCACCAACAACACTTACCACCACCAACAACACTTACCACCACCAACAACACTTACCACCACCAACAACACTTACCACCACCAACAACACTTACCACCACCAACAGCACTTACCAGCACCAACAACACTTACCACCACCATCAACAACTACACTTACCACCACCAATAACACTTACCACCACCAACAACACTTACCACCACCAATAACACTTAGCACCACCAACAACACTTACCACCACCAATAACACTTACCACCACCAATAACACTTACCACCAACAACACTTACCACCACCAACAACACTTACCACCACCAACAACACTTACCACCAACAACACTTACCACCACCAATAACACTTACCACCACCAACAACACTCACCACCACCAACAACACTTACCACCACCAATAACACTTACCACCACCAATAACACTTACCACCACCAATAACACTTACCACCACCAATAACACTTACCACCACCAATAACACTTACCACCACCAATGACACTTACCACCACCAATAACACTTACCACCGCCAACAACACTTACCACCGCCAACAACACTTACCACCGCCAACAACACTTACCACCGCCAACAACACTTACCACCACCAACAACACTTACCACCGCCAACAACACTTACCACCACCAACAACACTTACCACCACCAACAACACTTACCACCCCCAACAACACTTACCACCACCAACAACACTTACCACCACCAACAACACTTACCACCACCAACAACACTTACCACCACCAACAACACTTACCACCACCAACAGTTACTACCACCAACAACACTTACCACCACCAACAACACTTACCACCACCAACAACACTTACCACCACCAACAACACTCACCACCACCAACACTTACCACCACCACCAACAACACTTACCACCACCACCAACAACACTTACCACCACCACCACCAACAACACTTACCACCACCACCACCAACAACACTTACCACCACCACCAACAACACTTACCACCACCACCAACAACACTTACCACCACCAACAACACTTGCCACCACCAACAACACTTGCCACCACCAACAACACTTGCCACCACCAACAACACTTACCACCACCACCAACAACACTTACCACCACCACCAACAACACTTACCACCACCACCAACAACACTTACCACCACCACCAACAACACTTACCACCACCACCACCAACAACACTTACCACCACCACCACCAACAACACTTACCACCACCACCACCAACAACACTTACCACCACCACCAACAACACTTACCACCACCACCAACAACACTTACCACCACCACCAACAACACTTACCACCACCACCAACAACACTTACCACCACCACCAACAACACTTACCACCACCACCAACAACACTTACCACCACCACCAACAACACTTGCCACCACCAACAACACTTGCCACCACCAATAGCACTTACCACCACCAACAACACTTACCACCACCAATAACACTTACCACCACCAATAACACTTACCACCACCAACAACACTTACCACCACCACCAACAACACTTACCACCACCACCAACAACTCTTACCACCACCACCAACAACTCTTACCACCACCAATAACACTTACCACCACCAATGACACTTACCACCACCAATAACACTTACCACCACCAACAACACTTACCACCACCAACAACACTTACCACCACCACCAACATCACTTACCACCACCAACAACACTTACCACCACCAACAACACTTACCACCACCAAAAACACTTACCACCACCAACAACACTTACCACCACCAACAACACTTACCATCTCCAACAACACTTACCACCACCACCAACAACACTTTTTTCCTCTCTCTCTCCATAACGTGGCCTTCTTACATATCTCCCCCAATAGCCACACCTTCGCCACCATTTTATTTCCTTAAAATTTAATATCCTAATACATAAGTAGCTACCCTACTGTGTTGAGTTAGTTGAGCCGTAGATCTATGCGGCATTCAGTGACAGTTGCCTCATAGTCAATATCTGCAACTGTTGTCGGCTTTGGGGCCGTTGCTCTCGTTCCCCTGAGGCAGAGCAAAGCCGACCTAAGGAGAGAGAAAGGCAGTCGACATCTCATCCAGGCTGTAACATAGCTTCTGGGCTGCTGCTTCTGTTCGGATAGCACCTCCGCGAGTCTGGCGTAGAAGCATCTTGCACTTGGTCCCATCCCACCAGAGGAGTGAAGTTGCCTTGATCAACGTAATGAATTCTCTCCCCATATGCCCTTATCTTGTCGTTCTTGTTCCTCCTGTGTGCAGTATCGAGAGCTAAGTTACGGTGACATGCTGCCATGGGATAAAAAATCATGATGTCGAAGAAGGCTCGCTGTCCCCACGTCCAGAATCCTCGAGCACTGACGTCAACACGGGCTTCGTTGGATGTGTTTGAAGTGTCTTATGTTGGAAATTCTCACCATCTAATGGAAGGAGGGTCGGTTCTACCCTGACATCACGGCAGATTTCCTTCAACATATTTGCTGTGAGATCCCTTACTTCGTCATGCGACACTCCACACTTCAGAGTGATACACTGGGAGCAAGAATTGTTGCACCTAACACTTGTTTATATATCCTTGACAGAAATAACCACTATTTCTATGGTCGCACTGATGTAAGATTAGTTATATATACTCACTTTGTCGGCTGTCACTACATGAAGTGACTGTTACTTGTGGGAGGCGACCGCAAGCGGAGAACACTTTGCCCCATAGGGGCGAGAGTCTCGATGCCACGCCCGCCAAAGTAGGCCTATCGGCACTGGCACCTGACACCTGCACCAGCCGTCCCACCAAACACTCACAACTCACTTGGTGATCGCCGGTGAACACACGGACTATTTGCGATTAATGCCGTAAGGGATTAGAAGAACCTTCAGTGAGGATGCTTAGGGTGATATCCGATATTCACCGACACACTGTGAAATTCCCGCTCCCACACTCCGAATATGTCCCCTCCAATAACACTTTAGACCAGGGAGGACAATCTACCACACTCACGCCGCTCTGGCCCACTACTACTACTACTCAACAACACTCACCACTACCACCAACAACACTCACCACTACCACCAACAGCACTCACCACTACCACCAACAGCACTCACCACTACCACCAACAACACTCACCACTACCACCAACAACACTCACCACAACCACCAACAACACTCACCACTACCACCAACAACACTCACCACAACCACCAACAACACTCACCACTACCACCAACAACACTCACCACTACCACCAACAACACTCACCACTACCACCAACAACACTCACCACTACCACCAACAACACTCACCACTACCACCAACAGCACTCACCACTACCACCAACAACACTCACCACTACCACCAACAGCACTCACCACTACCACCAACAACACTCACCACTACCAACACTCACCACCACACTCACCACCAACAACACTCACACCACCAACAACACTCACCACTACCACCAACAACACTCACCACCACCACCAACAACACTCACCACCACCAACAACACTCACCACACCAACAACAACACTCACCACCACACCACCACCAACACTCACCACACCACCAACAACAATCACCACACAACCAACAACACTCACCACCAACAACAACACTCACCACCACCACCAACAACACACAACACACCACCACCACCACCACCAACAACACTCACCACCACCAACAACACTCACCACCACCAACAACACTCACCACCACCACCAACACTCACCCACCACCAACCACACTCACCACCACCAACAACAACACTCACCACCCAACAACACTCACCACCAACAACAACAACCACCAACACCACCACCAACAACACCACCACCACCAACAACACTCACCATCACCACCACCAACAACAACACTCACCACCAACAACAACAACACTCACCATCACCACCACCACCAACAACACTCACCACCAACAACACTCACCACCAACAACACTCACCACCAACAACACTCACCATCACCACCACCACCAACAACACTCACCACCACCACCACCAACAACACTCACCCCCACACCACCACCAACAACACTCACCACCACAAACAACACCACCACCACCACCAACAACACTCACCACCACCAACAACACTCACCACCAACAACACTCACCACCACCACCAACAACAACACTCACCACCACCACCACCACCAACACTCACCACCACCACCAACACTCACCACCACCAACAACACTCACCACCACCACAACAACACTCACCACCAACAACACTCACCACCACCAACAACACTCCACCACCAACAACACTCACCACCACCAACAACACTCACCAACAACAACACTCACCACCACCAACAACACTCACCACCACCAACAACAACACTCACCACCACCACCAACAACAACACTCACCACCCAACACCACCAACAACAACACTCACCACCACCAACAACACTCACCACCACCAACACTCACCACCACCAACAACAACACTCACCACCACCAACAACACTCACCACCACCAACAACAACACACACCACCACCAACAACACACACCACCACCACAACACTCACCACCAACAACACTCACCACCACCAACAACACCCACCACCACCAACAACACTCACCACCAACAACACCACCACCAACAACACTCACCACCAACAACACCACCACCAACAACACTCACCACCACCAACAACACTCACCACCACCAACAACACTCACCACCACCAACAACACTCACCACCACCAACAACACTCACCACCAACAACACTCACCACCAACAACACTCACCACCAACAACAACACCCACCACCACCAACAACACTCACCACCAACAACACTCACCACCACCAACAACACTCACCACCACCACCACCACACACCACCACCAACAACAACACTCACCACCAACAACACCACCACCAACAACACTCACCACCACCAACAACACTCACCACACCAACAACACTCACCACCAACACCACCACCAACAACACTCACCACCACCATCAACAACAACACTCACCACCAACACACCACCATCACCACCAACAACACCACACCACCACAACAACACTCACCACCACCACCACCAACAACACTCACCACCACCACCAACAACACTCACCACCACCAACAACACTCACCACCACCACCACCAACAACACTCACCACCACCACCAACAACACTCACCACCAACAACAACACTCACCACCAACAACAACACTCACCACCACCAACAACACACCACCACCACCACCAACAACAACACTCACCACCACCAACAACACTCACCACCACCAACAACACTCACCACCAACAACACTCACCACCACCAACAACAACACCACCACCACCACCACCACCCACACTCACCACCACCACCACACTCACCACCCACCAACAACACTCACCACCACCACCAACAACACTCACCACCACCAACAACACTCACCACCACCACCAACAACACTCACCACCACCACCAACAACACTCACCACCACCAACAACACTCACCACCACCACCAACAACAAAACACTCACCACCACACACACTCACCAACCACCAACAACACTCACCACCACCACCAACAACACTCACCACCAACAACACTCACCACCACACAACAACACTCACCACCACCAACAACAACACTCACCACCACCACCAGCAACTACACTCACCACCACCACCAACAACAACACTCACCACCACCAACAACACTCACCACCACCACCAACACTCACCACCACCACCAACAACACCCACCACCCAACAACAACACTCACCACCAACACCACTAACAACACTCACCACACTACCAACAACACTCACCAGCACCACCAACAACGCTCACCACCACCAACAACGCTCACCACCACCAACAACGCTCACCACCAACAACAACACTCACCACCACCAACAACGCTCACCACCACCACCACCAACAACAACACTCACCACCACCACCAACACCACTCACCACCACCAACAACACTCACCACCAACAACACTCACCACACCAACAACAACACACACCACCAACAACACTCACCACCACCACCCACACTCACCACCCACACTCACCACCCCACCAACAACACTCACCACACCACCAACAACACTCACCACCACCACCAACAACACTCACCACCACCACCACCACACTCACCACCACCACCACCCACACTCACCACCACCACCAACAACAATCACCACCATCAACAACAACACTCACCACCAACAACAAGACTCACCACCATCAACAACAACACCACCACCACCACCACCAACAACACTCACCACCACCACCAACAACACACTCACCACCACCACCACCACCAACAACACTCACCACCACCACCCACACTCACCACCACCAACAACAACATCACCACCTCCAACAACACTCACCACCAACAACACTCACCACCACCACCAACAACAACACTCACCACCACCACCACCAACAACACTCACCACCACCACCAACAACAACAACACTCACCACCACCACCAACAACAACAACACTCACCACCACAACAACACTCACCACCAACAACAACACTCACCACCACCACAACACTCACCACCACCAACAACACTCACCACCACCAACAACACTCACCACAACCTACAACACTCACCACCACCAACAACACTCACCACCACCTACAACACTCACCACCACCAACAACAACAACACTCACCACCAACAACACTCACCACCACCACCACCAACAACACTCACCACCAACAACACTCACCACCACCACCAACAACAACACTCACCACCACCACCAACAACACTCACCACCACCAACAACACTCACCACCACCAACAACACTCACCACCACCACCACCAACAACACTCACCACCACCACCAACACAACAACACTCACCACCACCCACACTCACCACCACCACCAACAACAACACTCACCACCACCAACAACACTCACCACCACACACCACCAACAACACTCACCACCACACACCACCAACAACACTCACCACCACCAACAACACTCACCACCACTAACAACACTCACCACCACCAACAACACTCACCACCACCAACAACACTCACCACCACCACCACCACCAACAACACTCACCACCACCAACAACACTCACCACCCACCAACAACACTCACCACCACCACCAACAACACTCACCACCACCAACAACAACACTCACCACCACCAACAACACTCACCATCACCACCAACAACAACACTCACCACCACCACCAACAACAACACTCACCACCACCACCAACAACAACACTCACCACCACCACCAACAACACTCACCACCACCACCAACAACACTCACCACCACCAACAACAACACTCACCACCACCAACAACACACTCACCACCACCACCAACAACACTCACCACCACCACCAACAACACTCACCACCACCACCACAACACTCACCACCACCACCAACAACACTCACCACCACCACCAACAACACTCACCACCACCAACACCACCACCAACAACAACACTCACCACCACCACCAACAACACTCACCACCACCACCCACACTCACCACCACCACCAACAACACTCACCACCAACAACACTCACCACCACCACCAACAACACTCACCACCACCAACAACACTCACCACCACCACCAACACTCACCACCACCAACAACACTCACCACCACCACCAACAACAACACTCACCACCACCAACAACAACACTCACCACCACCAACAACACTCACCACCACCAACAACAACACTCACGACCACCACCAACAACACTCACCACCACCACCCACACTCACCACCAACAACACTCACCACCACCAACAACAACACTCACCACCACCACCAACACTCACCACCACCACCACCAACAACACTCACCACCACCAACACCACCACAACAACACTCACCACCACCACCAACAAAACTCACCACCACCACCCACACTCACCACCACCACCAACAACACTCACCACCACCACCAACACTCACCACCAACAACACTCACCACCAACAACACTCACCACCACCACCAACAACACTCACCACCACCACCAACAACACTCACCACCAACAACACTCACCACCACCACCAACAACACTCACCACCACCACCAACAACACTCACCACCACCACCACCAACAACAACAACACTCACCACCACCAACAACACTCACCACCACCAACAACACTCACCACCACCAACAACACTCACCACCACCAACAACACTCACCACCACCAACAACACTCACCACCACCAACACACTCACCACCACCAACAACACTCACCACCACCAACAACAACAACACTCACCACCACCATCAACAACAACACTCACCACTAACAACACTCACCACCATCACCACTACCAACAACACTCACCACCACCACCAACAACACTCACCACCACCACCACCAAAAACACTCACCACCACCACCAACAACACTCACCACCACCACCAACAACACTCACCACCACCACCACCAACAACACTCACCACCACCACCAACAACACTCACCACCAACAACAACACTCACCACCAACAACAACGCTCACCACCACCAACAACGCTCACCACCACCAACAACAACACTCACCACCACCACCAACAACACTCACCACCACCAACAACACTCACCACCAACAACACTCACCACCACCACCAACAACAACACTCACCACCACCACTACCACCCACACTCACCACCACCACCCACACTCACCACCCCTACCAACAACACTCACCACCACCACCAACAACACTCACCACCACCAACAACACTCACCACCACCACCAACAACACTCACCACCACCACCAACAACACTCACCACCACCAACAACACTCACCACCACCACCAACAACAAAAACACTCACCACCACCCACACTCACCACAACCACCAACAACACTCACCACCAACAACACTCACCACCAACAACACTCACCACCACCACCAACAACACTCACCACCACCACCAGCAACGACACTCACCACCACCACCAACAACAACACTCACCACCACCAACAACACTCACCACCACCACCAACACTCACCACCACCACCAACAACAACACTCACCACCACCATCAACAACAACACTCACCACCATCACCACTAACAACACTCACCACCACTACCAACAACACTCACCAGCACCACCAACAAGACTCACCACCACCAACAACACTCACCACCAACAACAACACTCACCACCACCAACAACGCTCACAACCACCACCACCAACAACAACACTCACCACCACCACCAACAACACTCACCACCACCAACAACACTCACCACCACCAACAACAACACTCACCACCACCACCACCAACACACCACCACACCACCACCACCAACAACACTCACCACCACCAACAACACTCACCACCAACAACACTCACCACCACCACCAACAACACTCACCACCACCACCACCAACACTCACCACCACCACCACCCACACTCACCACCACCACCAACAACAATCACCACCATCAACAACAACACTCACCACCAACAACAAGACTCACCACCATCAACAACAACAACACACCACCACCACCACCAACAACACTCACCACCACCAACAACACTCACCACCACCACCAACAACAACACTCACCACCACCACCACCACCACCAACAACACTCACCACCACCACCCACACTCACCACCACCAACAACAACATTCACCACCTCCAACAACACTCACCACCAACAACAAGACTCACCACCACCACCACCACCAACAACAACACTCACCACCACCACCACCAACAACACTCACCACCACCACCACCAACAACATCACTCACCATCACCACCACCAACAACACTCACCACCACCACCACGAACAACACTCACCACCACCAATAACAACAACAACAACACTCACCACCAACAACACTCACCACCACCACCAACAACACTCACCACCACCACCAACAACACTCACCGCCGCCACCACCACCAACAACACTCACCAACAACAACACTCACCACCACCACCAACAACGCTCACCACCAACAACACTCACCACCACCACCAACAACAACACTCACCACCACCAACACTCACCACCACCACCAACACTCACCACCACCAACAACACTCACCACCACCACCAACAACACTCACCACCACCAACAACACTCACCACCACCAACAACACTCACCACCACCAACAACACTCACCACCACCAACAACACACACCACCACCACCAACAACACTCACCACCACCAACAACAGCACTCACCACCACCAACAACAACACTCACCACCACCAACAACACTCACCACCACCACCAACAACAACACTCACCACCACCACCAAAACAACACTCACCACCACCACCACCACCAACAACACTCACCACCACCACCAACAACACTCACCACCACCAACAACAACACTCACCACCACCAACACTCACCACCACCAACAACAACACTCACCACCACCAACAACACTCACCACCACCAACAACAACACTCACCACCACCACCAACAACACTCACCACCACCACCCACACTCACCACCAACACTCACCACCACCAACAACACTCACCACCACCAACAACACTCACCACCACCACCACCACCAACAACAACACTCACCACCAACACTCACCACCAACACTCACCACCACCAACAACACTCACCACCACCAACACCACCACCAACAACAACACTCACCACCACCACCAACAACACTCACCACCACCACCACCACCCACACTCACCACCACCACCAACAACACTCACCACCACCACCACCACCCACACTCACCACCACCACCAACAACACTCACCACCACCACCAACAACACTCAACACCGACACCAACAACACTCACCACCACCACCAACAACACTCAACACCAACACCAACAACACTCACCACCACCAACAACACTCACCACCACCACCACCACCAACAACAACACTCACCACCACCACCAGCAACAACACTCACCACCACCACCAACAACAACACTCACCACCACCAACAACACTCACCACCACCAACAACACTCACCACCACCAACAACACTCAACACCACCAACAACACTCACCACCACCACCACCACAACAACACTCACCACCACCACCACCAACAACAACACTCACCACCACCAACAACAACACTCACCACCACCAACAACAACACTCACCACCACCACCAACAACACTCACCACCACCACCAACAACACTCACCACCACCAACAACAACACTCACCACCACCACCAGCAACAACACTCACCACCACAACAACACTCACCACCACCAACAACACTCACCACCACCAACAACACGCACCACCACCAACAACACTCCCCACCACCACCACCAACAACAACAACACTCACCACCACCATCAACAACAACACTCACCACCACCAACAACAACACTCACCACCACCACCACCAACAACACTCACCACCACCACCAACAACACTCACCACCATCACCACACCACAACAACAACACCACCACCACCACCACCACCACCAACAACACTCACCACCATCACCACTACCAACAACACTCACCACCACCACCAACAACACTCACCACCATCACCACTACCAACAACACCACCACCCCTACCAACAACACTCACCACCACCACCAACAACACTCACCACCACCACCAACAACACTCACCACCACCACCAACAACACTCACCACCACCAACAACACTCACCACCAACAACAACACTCACCACCACCAACAACGCTCACCACCACCACCACCAACAACAACACTCACCACCACCACCAACAACACTCACCACCACCAACAACACTCACCACCAACAACACTCACCACCACCACCAACAACAACACTCACCACCACCACCCACCACCACCACCCACACTCACCACCACCACCCACACTCACCACCCCTACCAACAACACTCACCACCACCACCAACAACACTCACCACCACCTCCAACAACACTCACCACCACCACCAACAACACTCACCACCACCAACAACACTCACCACCACCACCACCAACAAAACACTCACCACCACCACCACCAACAACACTCACCACCACCACCCACACTCACCACCACCACCAACAACAATCACCACCATCAACAACAACACTCACCACCAACAACACTCACCATCACCACCACCACCAACAACAACACTCACCATCACCACCACCAACAACAACACTCACCACCACCACCACCACAACAACACTCACCACCACCACCACAACAACAACACTCACCACCACCAACAACAACAACAACACTCACCACCACCACCAACAACAACACTCACCACCACCACCAACAACAACACTCACCACCACCACCAACAACACTCACCACCACCACCAACAACACTCACCACCACCAACAACAACACTCACCACCACCACCACCAACAACACTCACCACCACCACCAACAACAACACTCACCACCACCACCAACAACTCACCACCAACAACACTCACCACCACCACCAACAACAACACTCACCACCACCACCACCACCAACAACACTCACACCACCAACAACACTCACCACCACCACCAACACTCACCACCACCAACAACACTCACCACCACCACCAACAACACTCACCACCACCAACAACACTCACCACCACCAACAACAACACTCATCACCACCACCACCAACAACACTCACCACCACCACCCACACTCACCACCACCACCAACAACACTCACCACCACCATCAACAACACTCACCACCAACAACAACACTCATCACCACCACCACCACTAACAAAAACAACATTCACCACCACCACCCACACTCACCACCCACACTCACCACGACCAACAACAACACTCACCACCACCAACAACAACAACACTCACCACCACCACCAACAACAACACTCACCACCAACAACAACACTCACCACCACCACCAACAACACTCACCTCCAACAACAACACTCACCACCACCAACAACACTCACCAACAACAACAACAACACTCACCACCACCACCCACACTCACCACCAACAACAACACTCACCACCACCAACAACACTCACCACCAACAACAACACTCACCACCAACAACAACACTCACCACCAACAACAACAACAACAACACTCACCACCACCACCACCAACAACAACACTCACTACCACCACCAACAACAACAACACTCACCACCACCACCAACAACAACAACACTCACCACCACCACCAACAACAACAACACTCACCACCACCAACAACAACACTCACCACCAACAACAACACAACAACAACAACAACAACACTCACCACCACCAAGAACAACAACACTCACCACCACCACCAACAACAACAACACTCACCACCACCACCAACAACAACAACACTCACCACCACCTCCAACAACAACAACACTCACCACCACCTCCAACAACACTCCCCACCACCAACAACACTCACCACCACCACCAACAACAACAACAACACCACTCACCACCACCAACAACAGCACTCACCACCACCACCAACAACAACACTCACCACCATCACCACCAACAACACTCACCACCACCACCAACAACAACACTCACCACCAACAACACTCACCACCACCACCAACAACACTCACCACCACCACCAACAACACTCACCACCACCACCAACAACAACACTCACCATCAACAACAACACTCACCACCATCACCACTAACAACACTCACCACCACCACCAACAACAACAACACCACTCACCACCAACAACAACAACACTCACCACCACCAACAACACTCACCACCACCAACAACACTCACCACCACCACCAACAACAACAACAACACTCACCACCACCACCAACAACACTCACCACCACCAACAACACTCACCACCACCAC
>CAUDMG010003786.1:632500-657500 GCA_958450375.1 Homarus gammarus
ACCACCATCACCACTACCAACAACACTCACCACCATCACCACTACCAACAACACTCACCACCACCACCAACAACACTCACCACCATCACCACTACCAACAACACTCACCACCACCACCAACAACACTCACCACCACCACCACCAACAACAACACTCACCACCACCACCAACAACACTCACCACCACCACCAACAACACTCACCACCACCAACAACACTCACCACCAACAACAACACTCACCACCACCAACAACGCTCACCACCACCAACAACAACACTCACCACCACCACCAACAACACTCACCACCACCAACAACACTCACCACCAACAACACTCACCACCACCACCAACAACAACACTCACCACCACCACCCACCACCACCACCCACACTCACCACCACCACCCACACTCACCACCCCTACCAACAACACTCACCACCACCACCAACAACACTCACCACCACCTCCAACAACACTCACCACCACCACCAACAACACTCACCACCACCAACAACACTCACCACCACCACCACCAACAAAAACACTCACCACCACCACCACCAACAACACTCACCACCACCACCCACACTCACCACCACCACCAACAACAATCACCACCATCAACAACAACACTCACCACCAACAAGACTCACCAGCACCACCACCACCAACAACAAGACTCACCACCACCACCACCACCACCAACAACAACACTCACCACCACCACCACCAACAACAACACTCACCACCACCACCAACAACAACAACACTCACCACCACCACCAACAACAACAACACTCACCACCACCACCAACAACAACACTCACCACCACCACCAACAACAACACTCACCACCACCACCAACAACACTCACCACCACCACCAACAACACTCACCACCAACAACAACACTCACCACCACCACCAACAATGCTCACCACCAACAACACTCACCACCACCACCAACAACAACACTCACCACCACCACCACCACCACCAACACTCATCACCACCAACAACACTCACCACCACCACCAACACTCACCACCACCAACAACACTCACCACCACCACCAACAACACTCACCACCACCAACAACACTCACCACCACCAACAACACTCACCACCACCAACAACACTCATCACCACCACCACCAACAACACTCACCACCACCACCCACACTCACCACCACCACCAACAACACTCACCACCACCATCAACAACACTCACCACCAACAACAACACTCATCACCACCACCACCACTAACAAAAACAACATTCACCACCACCACCCACACTCACCACCCACACTCACCACGACCAACAACAACACTCACCACCACCACCAACAACAACACTCACCACCACCACCAACAACAACACTCACCACCAACAACAACACTCACCACCACCACCAACAACACTCACCTCCAACAACAACACTCACCACCACCAACAACACTCACCAACAACAACAACACTCACCACCACCACCCACACTCACCACCAACAACAACACTCACCACCACCAACAACACTCACCACCAACAACAACACTCACCACCAACAACAACACTCACCAACAACAACAACAACAACAACAACAACAACAACAACACTCACCACCACCACCACCAACAACAACACTCACTACCACCACCAACAACAACACTCACCACCACCACCAACAACAACAACACTCACCACCACCACCAACAACAACAACACTCACCACCACCAACAACAACACTCACCACCACCACCAACAACAACAACAACAACAACAACAACAACACTCACCACCACCAAGAACAACAACACTCACCACCACCACCAACAACAACAACACTCACCACCACCACCAACAACAACAACACTCACCACCACCTCCAACAACACTCCCCACCACCAACAACACTCACCACCACCACCAACAACAACAACAACAACAACACCACTCACCACCACCAACAACAGCACTCACCACCACCACCAACAACAACACTCACCACCATCACCACCAACAACACTCACCACCACCACCAACAACAACACTCACCACCAACAACACTCACCACCACCACCAACAACACTCACCACCACCACCAACAACACTCACCACCACCACCAACAACAACACTCACCATCAACAACAACACTCACCACCATCACCACTAACAACACTCACCACCACCACCAACAACACTCACCACCACCACCAACAACACCACTCACCACCAACAACAACAACACTCACCACCACCAACAACAACAACACTCACCACCACCACCAACAACAACAACACTCACCACCACCACCAACAACACTCACCACCACCAACAACACTCACCACCACCACCAACAACAACACTCACCACCACCACCACCAACAACACTCACCACCACCAACAACACTCACCACAACCAACATTCACCACCACCACCAACCACACTCACCACCACCAACAACTACACTCACCACCACCAACAACAACAACACTCACCACCAACAACACTCACCACCACCACCACCAACAACACTCACCACCACCAACAACACTCACCACCAACAACAACACTCACCACCAACAACAACACTCACCACCACCACCACCACCACCACTCACCACCACCACCCACACTCACCACCCCTACCAACAACACTCACCACCACCACCAACACTCACCACCACCAACAACACTCACCACCACCAACAACACTCACCACCACCACCAACAACACTCACCACCACCACCAACAACACTCACCACCACCAACAACACTCACCACCACCACCAACAACAAAAACACTCACCACCACCCACACTCACCACCACCACCAACAACTCTCACCACCACCACCAACAACACTCACCACCAACAACACTCACCACCACCACCAACAACACTCACCACCACCAGCAACAACACTCACCACCACCACCAGCAACGACACTCACCACCACCACCAACAACAACACTCACCACCACCAACAACACTCACCACCAACACTCACCACCAACACTCACCACCACCACCAACAACAACACTCACCACCACCATCAACAACAACACTCACCACCATCACCACTAACAACACTCACCACCACTACCAACAACACTCACCAGCACCACCAACAACACTCACCACCACCAACAACACTCACCACCAACAACAACACCACCACCAACAACGCTCACCACCACCACCACCAACAACAACACTCACCACCACCACCAACAACACTCACCACCACCAACAACACTCACCACCAACAACACTCACCACCACCAACAACAACACTCACCACCACCACCACTCACCACCACCACCCACACTCACCACCCACACTCACCACCCCTACCAACAACACTCACCACCACCACCAACAACACTCACCACCACCACCAACAACACTCACCACCACCACCACCAACAACACTCACCACCACCACCCACACTCACCACCACCACCAACAACAATCACCACCATCAACAACACCACTCACCACCAACAACAAAACTCACCACCACCACCAACAACAACAACACACCACCACCACCACCAACAAAACTCACCACCACCAACAACACTCACCACCACCACCAACAACAACACTCACCACCACCAACAACACTCACCACCACCACCCACACTCACCACCACCAACAACAACACTCACCACCTCCAACAACACTCACCACCAACAACAAGACTCACCACCACCACCAACAACAACACTCACCACCACCAACAACACTCACCACCACCACCAACAACATCACTCACCATCACCACCACCAACAACACTCACCACCACCACGAACAACACTCACCACCAACAACAACAACAACACTCACCACCACCAACAACAACAACAACAACACTCACCACCACCAACAACACTCACCACCACCACCAACAACACTCACCACCACCACCAACAACACTCACCGCCGCCACCACCACCAACAACACTCACCACCACCAACAACAACACTCACCACCACCACCAACAACGCTCACCACCAACAACACTCACCACCACCACCAACAACAACACTCACCACCACCAACACTCACCACCACCACCACCAACACTCACCACCACCACCAACAACCCTCACCACCACCAACAACAACACTCACCATCACCAACAACACACACCACCACCACCAACAACACTCACCACCACCAACAACAGCACTCACCACCACCAACAACAACACTCACCACCACCAACAACAACACTCACCACCACCAACAACACTCACCACCACCACCAACAACAACACTCACCACCACCACCAAAAACAACACTCACCACCACCACCACCAACACTCACCACCACCACCAACAACACTCACCACCACCACCAACAACACTCACCACCACCACCAAAAACAACACTCACCACCACCAACAACAACACTCACCACCACCAACAACACACTCACCACCACCACCAACAACACTCACCACCACCAACAACAACACTCACCACCACCACCAACAACACTCACCACCACCACCAACAACACTCACCACCACCAACAACAACACTCACCACCACCAACACTCACCTCACCAACAACAACACTCACCACCACCAACAACACTCACCACCACCACCAACAACACTCACCACCACCACCAACAACACTCACCACCACCACCCACACTCACCACCAACAACACTCACCACCACCAACAACAACACTCACCACCACCAACAACCCTCACCACCACCACCACCAACAACAACACTCACCACCAACACTCACCACCAACACTCACCACCACCACCACCAACAACAACACTCACCACCACCAACACCACCACCAACAACAACACTCACCACCACCACCAACAACACTCACCACCACCACCACCCACACTCACCACCACCACCAACAACACTCACCACCACCACCAACAACACTCACCACCAACAACACTCACCACCAACAACACTCACCACCACCACCACCCACACTCACCACCACCACCAACAACACTCACCACCACCACCAACAACACTCACCACCACCAACAACACTCACCACCACCACCAACAACACTCACCACCACCAACAACACTCACCACCACCAACAACAACACTCATCACCACCACCACCAACAACACTCACCACCACCACCCACACTCACCACCACCACCAACAACACTCACCACCACCATCAACAACACTCACCACCAACAACAACACTCATCACCACCACCACCACTAACAACAACAACATTCACCACCACCACCCACACTCACCACCCACACTCACCACGACCACCAACAACACTCACCACCAACAACAACACTCACGACCAACAACAACACTCACCACCACCACCAACAACACTCACCACCACCACCAACAACACTCACCACCAACAACAACACTCACCACCAACAACAACACTCACCACCAACAACAACAACAACAACAACACTCACCACCACCACCCACACTCACCACCATCAACAACACTCACCACCAACAACAACACTCACCACCAACAACACTCACTACCACCACCAACAACAACAACACTCACCACCAACAACAACAACACTCACCACCACCACCAACAACAACAACACTCACTACCACCACCACCAACAACAACAACACTCACCACCACCACCAACAACAACACTCACCACCACCACCAACAACAACAACACTCACCACCACCAACAACAACACTCACCACCACCACCAACAACAACAACAACAACACTCACCACCAACAACAACACTCACCACCACCAAGAACAACAACACTCACCACCACCACCAACAACAACAACACTCACCACCACCACCAACAACAACAACACTCACCACCACCACCACCACCAACAACAACAACACTCACCACCACCACCAACAACAACAACAACACTCACCACCACCACCAACAACAACACTCACCACCACCACGAACAACAACAACACTCACCACCACCAACAACACTCACCACCACCACCAACAACACTCACCACCACCAACAACAACACTCACCACCACCAACAACAACACTCACCACCACCTCCAACAACAACAACACTCACCACCACCAACAACACTCACCACCACCACCAACAACAACAACAACAACACTCACCACCACCAACAACAGCACTCACCACCACCAACAACAACACTCACCACCATCACCACCAACAACACTCACCACCACCACCAACAACAACACTCACCACCAACAACACTCACCACCAACAACACTCACCACCACCACCAACAACACTCACCACCACCACCAACAACAACACTCACCATCAACAACAACACTCACCACCATCACCACTAACAACACTCACCACCACCACCAACAACAACAACACCACTCACCACCAACAACAACAACACTCACCACCACCACCAACAACAACAACACTCACCACCACCACCAACACTCACCACCACCACCAACAACAACACTCACCACCACCACCACCAACAACAACACTCACCACCACCAACAACACTCACCACAACCAACATTCACCACCACCACCAACAACACTCACCACCACCAACAACTACACTCACCACCACCAACAACAACAACACTCACCACCAACAACACTCACCACCACCACCACTCACCACCACCACCACCAACAACACTCACCACCACCAACAACACTCACCACCACCACCAACACTCACCACCACCAACAACACTCACCACCACCAACAAAACTCACCACCACCAACAACACTCACCACCACCAACACTCACCACCACCAACACTCACCACCACCAACAACACTCACCACCACCACCAACAACACTCACCACCACCACCAACAACACTCACCACCACCACCAACAACACTCACCACCACCAACATTCACCACCACCACCAACAACACTCACCACCAACAATACTCACCACCACCACCACCAACAACACTCACCACCACCAACAACACTCACCACCACCAGCATTCACCACCACCACCAACAACACTCACCACCACCACCAAGAACTCTCACCACCACCACCACTCACCACCACCACCAACAACACTCACCACCACCAACAACACTCACCACCACCAACATTCACCACCACCACCAACAACACTCACCACCACCACCACCAACAACACTCACCACCACCAACACTCACCACCACCACCAACACCAACACTCACCACCACCACCAACACTCACCACCACCACCAACAACACTCACCACCACCACCAACAACACTCACCACCACCACCAACAACACTCACCACCACCACCAACAACACTCACCACCACCAACAACAACACTCACCACCACCACCACCAACAACAACACTCACCACCACCACCACCAACAACACTCACCACCACCAACATTCACCACCACCACCAACAACACTCACCACCACCACCAACACCAACACTCACCACCACCAACATTCACCACCACCACCAACAACAACAACAACAACAACAACAACAACAACACTCACCACCACCACCACTCACCACCACCACCACCACCACTCACCACCACCACCACTATTCACCACTCACTACCACCACAATCTGTGACCAACAGCACACCACTACCTTACACCACCCTTCACCACACTTCTGTGACCACATACCACCACCATACTCCTGTGACCACTACGTCACACTATCCACTCCTATGACCACCAGTCACCACTTTATACTTGCCCTCAAGTGTATTTTTACCCATCCTCCGAGCAATTTTACAATTTCTGGTGAGTCTAGAAGAGCTTTCCAGGTTTAGCTCGTATTTCATCGCCTCATTCTTTTGTTATAGATATTTTAAAGTGGCTGTTTCATCCAACGTTGGGGCAGGAAAGTCAGTTTTTGTTGGGTTCCAGTCCATGTGGGGGAGAAGGGAATGAACGTGCTGATTCTGTGGAGAGAGCAGCTGCTTCTCGCCCTGTGGCACATCATTCCCGTTTACCTGCCTCTGATATGAAGCCAGTAATAAGAGCTGCCATCTGCTCAAGTTGGCAGTGCAAGTGGGATGCTTTTGGAGCAAACATGCCCTGTGACATCCATCCTGTTGGGTGACTGGGGATATCGGGGACTTTCACGCCGCCAGGTGACTGGTTTGGTCCGCTTCTGTATTGGATACACACAACTAACTCATGGATTTTTAATGGAGAGGGCACCACCTCCCCATTGTGATAACTGCCTCATCCTATTGACTGTTCGACACTTAATGGAGTGCCCCAGTTTCAGAAACCTTTGCAGTAAGCACTTCTCTCAATGCGGGGGGAGGGGGGTTGAGGTGATTGGTCTTACTGTCTCTCTTTATTGCTGGGGGGGGGGGGGGGCATCCTCTCCTTCATGGAGGAAGTTAGCCTTCTACACAAGCTTTGAGTTTTATTTATTAACGTTTATTTAGTTTTATATATATATATATATATATATATATATATATATATATATATATATATATATATATATATATATATATATATATATATATATATATATATACAGGTAGTCGTCGACTTACGACCTAGATTGGTTACGGCCGACCGGTCGTAAGTTGATCTGGTCGTAAGTCGGCCTATGTTATAATTACCTTACGTATATTATACTGTAATGTGTAATGATAATATAATCATCTTTAAGTCATATTTTATCAACATTTTCTTTGTTCATTATTGTTACGGTCGTCAGGTTTAAGTAAATCACTGCATACTACAGTACAATTGGTTTATTATTTACACTGGGGCTGGGGCCAAAACTGTCGTACCGCCGGTCGTAAAGTCGAACAGACGTAAGTCGCATAGGTCGTAAGTCGACGACTACCTGTATATATATATATATATATATATATATATATATATATATATATATATATATATATAAATATATACATACATACACAGTAGTACCCCGATTTACACAGTCAATTGGACCCACGGGGTACCGCGTAAAGTGAACTACAGAACATATGGGATTAATTCCAATAGAGACTGGCCCGACCCCCAAACTCCACTTTTTCCAACACAATACCTATGTTGTAGTAAAAATAACATCTAAATTTTATGATGGTATGCTCACACAATTAATATTTAAGAGAAATACAGTCGCCAGGTTAATGTCCATTCAAATAATGGACTCAAATCCCTCCCCCCCCCCTCTTCCCAGCTCACTAGCTCCTACCTCTCTGAGAAATGTTTGGGTGAGACCACTAGATTTTAACTTTTAGTAATAAATAATACCTCAGACTAAATTTAGGATAATATAATTGACATTTTTGGATTCCCTGCAGGTCAGGGAATATTTTGAATGTAAACTTCATATATTTTGCATAAAAGATAAAATATTTGCTTTGTGTAAACCAAATTATTACATTAGATCTAAAATTTGTATGTCTAATGCAAAATCCATGAAGTTTATATTCAAAATGATCATCATATTGTAAGAATTCCAGCAATGTAAATTGTATTCTGGCAGGGTAATTTGCTTGAATTTTAAGAGCTAAATAAAAAAAATAAAAATTAAATTATACTTCACAACGTATATAAGTAGATGCACCGTGGAAAGTGTAAGTCTGGTTCTGGCAAGGTACTGCGTAAATGAGAAATGTAAATGAGAAATCGCGGAAAGTGAAACCATGTAAAGCAGGGTAATCGTGTGTGTGTGTGTGTGTGTGGGTGTGGGTGTGTGTGTGTGTGTGTGTGTGTGTGTGTGTGTGTGTGTGTGTGTGTTTTTATCTTGGCTGCATCAAGCTGATGGCGCCGTGAACCTCATTGGGAAACTGCCCGTGCCTCGTATGTGGTGTCAGTAGCATTTTACCGAATCCAACTGGTATGAAACGCGAGGTATATATATATATACTTCATTTTTAGTCCATTTAACACGCGGACTTTGAACATATAATCAACGACCTCACCAGCAAGGAATCGAACCCTCGACCTACTGGGTGGCCCTAGGGAACGCCACATACGAGGCACGGGCAGTTTCCCAATGAGGTTCACGGCGCCATCAGCTCGATGAACAGGCTTTGTGTGAAATATAACAGAGTCTAGAACTGCTTTTAGTGTCCTTGTGGGCTAGCCGGTAAGCGTTCCCTAGGGCCACCCAGTAGGTCGAGGGTTCGATTCCTTGCTGGTGAGGTCGTTGATTATATGTTCAAAGTCCGCGTGTATATATATATACACAAAAGTTCTGTTATTTGTTACTTAAGTTTGTTCCTTGTATTATTTGATTTTAGTCCTTTAAGCCTTTATTTTAATTTAGTGACGTATGATTTAAACTGTTATATCCCCAGGATGTAATTACCACAATCAATAATTCAGCCACCACAACTTTACACCACCAGCCACCATTACCTCGCACCACCCTCTACCACCACACTCATGTGGCCACCAGACACCACTACCTCATACCTCCCACTGCCACCAACACCACCACATTCCTGTGACTACCAGCCACCACAACTTCATACCACCCACCACCACCACATTCCTGTAACCATGAGCCACCTACTACTACTTTGCTGTCACTTGGAATTGGGTATGCCAATCATCCAGATATGATACAATGATACGAGTTATTAAGGATGTCACCATCGTTGGTGAGTTTTGAGGTGACTAAAGAGGCCGATACAGGACCAGCAGGGTCGATCACAGAAGTTGCATATGTGGAGGGGCTACATCTAGGGCGGGAGGGCCGGCGGCAGTGTCTTTCCGGCGTTGGCGCTTGTCTGCCTCATTATGCAGTTGGGCTATCTCAAAAGTATTGACACCTTCTTGTGTGGTGCTCCTCCAAGCGTTACAGTGTGTGGAGTATTCGTCTCCCATATGAGGGGGTCGATTTGGCACTTTTTCATGTTTGTCTTAAGACTATCCTTATACCTCTTCAGTTGCCCTTCAGCATTAAGTTTACTATTCGTTAGGTGTCTGTAAAGTAGCTGCTTTGGCAGTCTATTGTCGTCCATGCGGGTAACATGGCCAGTCCGGCGTAGTTGTTCGTGAATAATGGTATCCTCGATGCTCCTACAGTTGGTGTCAGCAAGAATACTGGCATTTGTTCCCTTGTCTTCCCAGCTAACATTGAGCATGGAACGTAGACTACGTTGGTGAAAGTTTTCAAGTGTCTTGATATGCCTCCTGTATGTGACTCATGTCTCGCTGCCATATAGCAGGGTGGGGAGGACCACTGCTCGATATATGTGTAACTTTGTAGATAATTTCAGCTCCCTACAGCTGAAGACACGGTTTCGGAGTCTGCCAAAGGCTTGAGATGCACATCTGATCCGATGCTGAATCTCTTCATCAATATCCGCAGTGGTGGACAGGTGGCGAGCCGAGATACCGAAAGTGGGTAGCATTAGTGAGGGTAGTACCGTTAAGCTGGATGGATGGTGGAGGTGTGGCTGAACCAGGAGTAGGCTGAAAAAGAATCTGAATCTTACGTACATTCACCTCAAACCCGAAGTGTGCTTGTGCATCTGCGTAGGTGTTCAGGATCTACTGTAGGTCGTGTTCAGTGTGATTGACAAGGGTGAGGTCGTCTGCATACTGAAGTTCAGTAATGGAAGCTGCCGAAACCTTTGTTCTTGCCTAGAGTTGTCTTATGTTGAAAAGTTCCTTCATCTGGTACCGGATGTTCACCCCGCCGGCTAAATTTGCGCTGGCACCAGTAAGGAAGGCAGCCTAGAAAATGGAAAAGAGAGTTGGTCCAGTACGCGCCCTTGTTTAACCCCCTGTTTTGATGGGGAAGAACTCAGACTGGGTACCATTGTGCAGGACACTGCCGTTCATGCCATCGTGGAGTTGCCTCACAATGGCGATGAATTTTGGTGGGCAGCCAAAACGGCTGAGGGTCCACCAGAGGGCTTCCCTGTTGACTGAGTCGAAGGCCTTGGTTAGGTCGATGAATGCCATGTACAGGTCACGACTCTCTTCTTTGCACTTTTCATGTATCTGGTGGGCAGCAAAGATCATGTCAGTGGTGCCATGTGATGGTCTAAAGCCACACTGAGATTCTGGGAGGAAGTTTTCCGCATCAGGAAGAAGTCTGTTTAGGAGGACTTGGACGATAATCTTGCCAGCTACGGACAGCAGCGAGATCCCGCTGTAGTTGCTACAGTCTGACCGGTCTCCCTTGTTCTTATAATATTGTCGATGAAGGCGTCGTTAAGAGCTTGGGGTATTTCCTCCTTTTCCCATATATTCTTGAGGAGAGAGTGGAGACGGCTGGTAAGCAGGAATCCTCCTGCTTTATACACCTCAGCTTGGATTCCATTAGGCCCTGACGCTTTGTTATTTTTCATCTGTTTGATGGCAGTAGCTACCTCATCCAGGGATGGAGGATAGCTCTGGTGGGTCAGCTCTGGATGCTAAGGAACCTGCTGGGTAGTCAGTAGATCCATATCGATGTTTTGGTTGGGCAGTGAATGGTAGTGCTCTTTCCAGTGCTGAAGGAGGCCTTCATTGCCTTTAATTATGGAGTTACTGTCGGATGAGAGGAGGGGGCGCTGTACCACGAGTGATTGGCCCATAAAATGTTTTAGTGAAGTTGAAAAATTTGCACTTCTTGTATTGATTTGCACATTTTGTGTTTCACATGCATCATTTTTAAACTAGTCCTTCTTTAGATTGTGAAGTTCCCGCTAGGCCGCCACTTTCTTCTTGTGGAAGGTATCAGCTTTGGTCCAAGACTGAGGGTTGTTCTGCCAGTCTGTTAAAGCAACAAATTTATCATTGATGAGTACATTGACTGCCGGGTCATTTCCATCAAACTAGTACTGCTGTATTCTTTCAATCTGGCCTAGGGTCTCTCTGCAGGTTTTTGTCATGACAGTGTCGAGATTATCCCATTCGGCACTGGGATTTGCGTTGTTTGCTGTTGGGTTGTTTAACAGCCCATGTTCGAGCTGCTCTCTGAAAGTATGTGCTGGATCCTCCAGACGCTTAGTGTTAAAACCTCTTCTGGAGGCTTGCTGCCTTCACTGTTTTGGGGCAAAGTGAAGTGAGAGCTTGGCTTTGACGAGCCAGTGTTCAGTGTCGCAGTGGTCCGAGCCAGGCATGGCACAGGTGATCAGGACATCTTTGCGATCTCTTTCTCTGACAATGATGTATTCAATGAGATGCCAGTGTTTGGATCGTGGGTGTTGCCACGAACCCTTGATCTTGTCGGCCTGCCTAAACAGGGTATTTGGTGATAGTGATAGCCACTACTACCTTATCCCACCCTCTGCCACCACATTCCCATAACCACCAGCCACTGCTACTTCACACCATCCATCACCACCACCACACACCTGTGACCATCAGCCACCACTACCTCTACCTCACACCACCCTCCACCACCACCACCTCCTGCCACTACTATCTCACATGACCCGCACCCACACCAACCTGAAGCCACACCCCCTCCTGGTCCTCTGCACCCGCCTCCTACTCCTCCACTCCCCCTTTCCCCCACCCACGATCATACACTAACTACTGTGGACATAAGAAATAATTATCACTATGTTTTTGACCTTGTGATATTTTTTTTTTTTTTACACATCCTGTATGAACAGTTTTGTGTGCATGTAACAGAATAAAAGAAATTGAATAAAAATAAGTACATATACTGTACTCAAAATTATGAGTTAAAAAGTAACAACAATGCAACTCAAGGGTTGGCCCAGTAGGAGCAGAGGTAAGGTGATGTAGCGATGGTGGTTGGCGATCTGCCAAGTCCACACACACATGTTCATTATGTTGGGCTTTACTTGGGCCTACTTCACACGAGCGTTACCTCACAACATCTGCATCCACTAACCCCTCCAGCTCTCTCCCTTGCTCTCCCTCCAAAAAGCACACTCTAACTACCGTGAACATATATGTTTATACAGCTTCTCTCCAACTTACGACGGGGTTAGGGACCCAAATCCAGGTCATAAGTCGAAATGCTTAAATATTACATAGAAAATTTAAAATGGGTGTCTCTTTTTCTTCTCAGCACCACAAAACTCATTTTTAAGCTTGCCGGCCATTTTAAAGTGAATTACAAATAAAAATTTGTCAGTACACAGCGCACTCACTGACGTTGGGACTCGAAAAACGTAATTTTAAAAAATTTTGGTACTACTGAGGCAGGTCGTAAGTCGAGTAGGTCGTAAGTCGGGGAGGAGCTGTATTTATGTTTTTGACCTCATAGTAATCTCTTTTTTTTCACATTATGTGAACAATTGTGTGCATGTAACAGAATAAGAGAAATTGAGTAATAATGTGTATATCTACTTGAAAAATAACAATGACGCAACTTAAAGGATGGCCCAGCAGGGGTGAGGCTGGCCTTACGTCAGAATATGAAAGCTGCGGCTAGCCCGCCTGGTTTGAAATGTTACTGTAGGGTATTGTAATTTTCCATTTGTAATTAAGTGGGGTATGCTTTGCAAATAATGAATAGGGGTGTTGAAATATCAATTATGGGTAAGAGAGGGTGTGATATTGGGGTTGGGAACAGCAAGGTATTCCTGTACTATATTGTATACAGTATATTACAGTATTTTATAGTTTTTAAAGTATACTGTACACTGTACCCTAGTTAATTCGGATCATTGTATTTCTGATTTTGACTTAATTTGTATGTTTTTTTTTTAAATGATTTAAACGATTTGAATTCGGAATGAATCTGAAATAACCGAGCAGTTCCGAAAAGTTTGTTATTATTATAGGAATATATTATGAAATTTATTTAGATAAATTAATTGTAGGAATAGAATGTGAATTATATTAACAGACAGTGTACTGCTAAAAATAAAAAAAACTACGTTTGGTGTGTAGTAGTCAAGTGAGAGGAGGTGGTCAACTCACCGCCTGCATGGCAGCTCGCGTTCCCTTTATAACGGTATGCAATTTCACCATAATTCCCATTTAATTGAGGTTCATTTGCTGCCGGGTTAATAAAACATATAAAAAAATAATAAATTTTCCCCCCAAATCCCACACTCGACCCCAGATGAGCTATTGCATGTAGTATATTCCCAGTCTCTTGTTTACAGAGTGGTAACAGCTGATTGGTCCCGCTGACCCGCTCTCCCTAATAATGTTTGCCAGTACTCACCATCTCTCAAGCATTGTTGTTGTCACTGCTCAAGAGGGTTGCTGCTTATCACAGGATCTATCTTGAGCACTTAGTAAATAATATTGTAGCATATTTATCAGAACTAAATAAATATTATTGTCGTGTAAAATGCATTTCCATATGTCCTGGTTTATTCGCTGATCAGTTGTCTTAAGTGCAAAAGTGGCCAGATCGAGCCATCATGTATCAATTAATTTTAAAATAGAAATTAGAAATTAAAATTTTATACGACAGTGGTTTAGTAGTGATGTTAATGTGTGTGTCCTGTGTACCGTATTTTACGGCACATAAGAGGCACTTTTCTGTCTGAAAAATGGCTAAAAAATCAGCCTGCGTCCTATATGTGAAGTTGCAGTCTCCCCCAAGCTAATGAATCGCCCCATTGCTGTTTCTAGTAGGCTAAATTCTACCTAACCCTACTCCAGAATTAAAAATAATTATTGTAAATATAAAAGGCCGATCTATAATGTACTAATGACGATAACCTGAGACAATTAACGTCCATAGGGCAGACACCCAACTTCTGAGGTAACTAAGCAGTAACCATTTCTGAACTCTTACAAGCATTACAATCTATTAATACCATACCTGCCACATTTAATTTTCGATCTACAAATACCTGATGCAAATGAAGATTTACAGATAACTTTCTTTTCACATTTACATCTGTTAACATTGCTGGCGGCATTGTAGCCAGGTTAGACTCATCTCTGTAACCACCAGGCTACTGGGCCAAGCTGTTGTTTTTCAACTCGCATTTTCAGGTAGATAAACGTAACTTTCTTCATTTATTTTTACTCAGTTACATGTACACACCATCCTGCATACATATTGTAAAAAGGTAAAAGAAATATGTCCTAAGGGCAAACACTTAAAGGGAATATACACTTCTTTGCACACAAGTTAGCTGGCTCAGTGAAGGAGCAGTAGGAGGCGAGGAGTGCGGGAGGAACAACACTACTAGCTAATCATTGCTATGGTGAACCAGGGAGTACAGTATATGCAAATGGCGACTGTGTTAAACTTTGGCTTTTATTTTTAGCTTTGTTAAATTACTGTATTTTCTTTATAGCTTATTTATAATTTATTTTTACCGATATAATAATAAATAATTCTTGTCCCTGGTGTAACGAGGATGGCCAGCCGAAGGGCCACCTGGGCGTGAATTTGTTTAAGGTGTAGAAGCTGTCGCCAACACAATAACCACACCCTGAGTTAACGAGCTACATGACCCAGTGTCAAGGAATAGTCCGAGGAGACCGGATTGCTTCCTAACTGCACTGGCTAACCATTACTCTGGAATACGGTCCACAAATCGATTAACATCCAGGTCCCCAATTACTGTTGGGTAGACAGAGGCAAGTGGCGTAAAAAAAAACTTGCCTAGGGATCGAACCCGGGTCCGCTCGCTTGTGAGGCAAGCATGCTGACCATTTCACCACACCCTCCTACACACATATTGTGAAGAAAAAAATAATAATAATATAATTGTCCAAAGGGCAAACACAAAAAAGGAATTTATATTTCTTTGCACATGAGTTAGCTGGCTCAGTGGGGGAGTGGGAGGACGGTTGGGTGGTTGGTGGTGGGGGGGTAGCATTGCTAGGGAATCGGCAGAGGTAGCATTACCATTGCTATGGTGAACAGGGAGTACAGATGTATATGCAGGTGGCGACTGTGTTAAAACTTTCATTTGGCCATGTTGGTTTAACTTATTTAATGGTATTATTTTTATTTATTCCTCACATTTACTGGTACTGTAATATTGTTTTAAGAAAACTGGTTACAGCAGGAAAATGCACACAAAAGTTTCTTCCTAAATACTCCGTTAAAATGTTTGGTCTGTCTTACACAGCCATGCATCTTAAATGTCATAAATACGGTAAGTGCCTTGTCGTGTCATTTCAACTCCTGTCTCGCCACCTTGCCTTTCGCCTCGTCAGCTCACCTTGCAGTGTTACATTTACTGTATATACAGTATTACTGTATGAATTACTTTATTACTGTACAATATGTACATTTAGAAAATAATTTTGTTTGCACAGTAATTATAAATAGATTATCGTATGTGGCAGCCAAGGCAAGGCTAAAAAACTGAACAGAAATCAAACATATAATCGACCAGAAAAAAGCCACTGATAATGAAACCACATATAAAAGGGAATTATTTCCCATAAGAATTAATAGGAATAGGGTCTAATTAGGACCATCACATTGTAAGTGACACTCGCAAAGTTTAATTTGGTATCTTAAGATATATATATATGCGCCGGTTAACGTCCGACCGAACAACGTCCAATCACATATACGTCCTTGCCCCCCCCCCTCCCCCCTCCCCCCAAAAAAGTGACGCCTGCTGGACCACCACTCCACGACCCCCTGACGGAGACATGATGATCCTCCCCATACTGGTCAGATATTATGTGTTAAAGGAATATGCTTCCTTAGGCTTTTTTTAAGCATTTGCCTACAGGTGAAATGTTAACCTACATCTATTGAGGATAAAATCTTTCACCTACATATTGACAATAACACAATTGCTGTAATCAGACATATCTAGTTTCCTCAACTGGGGTTGCAATTTCAAATATTGTGGCATTACTAAAAATAGTAAAGTTTCTGGTGCACTCTAAGATTAAGAGAGAAAACGGAGGACTCAGGGGTCCTGATGTGAGAGAAAACGGACTCTTATGACGGGGGACCAAATAAAAAAAGCATAGCTACATGTTTTGTGGACTACAGTATTAAGCGTACCCTTTTCATCACTTTGCAATAAACCTAGCCATGCCTATGTGTGTTTATGATATTTACCATAATATTATTTATATATTTAGTGGGTCTAAATGGTCGTAAAATGGGAAACTTGGGGTTGGGTCTTGGGTAAATGAACCATTTAGAATAAAATCCTATAGGTTCTCTACTTTCGTTATCGGCGGGGTCCCAATTAGGCGCAATAACCAAGGGATGACTGTACTACTGTACTGTACAGTTAACCCTCACTTTACGCGGTTAATGTAACCCGGAGGGTACTGCGGAAAGCGAGAAACGCGTAAAGTGAATAACATAACATATGAGATTAATTGAAATGGAGTCCGGGCCTATCCCCAAACTCCACTTTTTGACGACACACAACTATGTTGTAATAAAAATTTTATCTTAACTTTATGATGGTATGAAAAAACAAGTAATATACTGTAGAAGAGGTTAGGTTAGGAAAGATAAAGGTTAACATAGGAAAAATAAAGGTTAGGTTAGAAAACTAAAAATTTGGTGTAACACTTACGGTAGTAGAAGAGATGGGTCGGCATACAGGGATGGAGGCTGGTTCCGAGGCAGAGGGCAGATTACTGGCCCTCAGGTGAATCACCATTACTAGGTGAATCATCATCACTGTCACTTACAGTTGTCAGGGCTTCCCTGACAAATCCCTCAAAGTCATCTTCACTGCCACTATCACTGGCTTGGGCTGGCTGTGGTGGGTTGCGGGCGAAGAAATCTGTTATGCTTTGCTGACGGCTGGCGTTGATGTTGTCGTGATACACCTTGATGTACGGCTCCATAGCCTGCACCAGCCGGGTATGGAAGACTTCATAGCGGTCATCGTCATTGTCGCGGGAAAGGAAGGACTTCATCTTCTCTGCACACTCCATGGCACCCTTAATATCACTATGACTTAAATTGTGTTCTTCGGAGAATGACGCACCTTCTTCCTACTCTTCACTGACGTGTTCTTCTTCCAACATCTCGTCGGCAGTCACTTCAGGATCTCTGATCACCTCCAGGATGTCGTCGTTGGTGGTCTCGGAGAAGCCTGGAACTGTAACAGTCTGCGCAGCTTCTCTGGCAAGGTCCACTGCTACTGCAACATTCTGAACCTCACCAGTCACAGATTGACTCCTCCTCTCGCCTGGTATTCCATGCAACACATGTCTCCATGCGTGACGAATTGTAGCAATAGACAGCTGATCCCATGACTCCACCAAGAAGTCCACAGCTTTCTTGATGTTAAATATTCTCCAGAATTGTTTGAAGAGTATTTTTTGCTGTTCCAACTGTTGATCCTCATCTTCTTCGCTCTTGCTATCGGTGGTGGTGTCACTCAGGTTACGCAACTCTTCCCTGGTGTTGGTGTAGTCGTTCAGGAGCTGGAATTTTTTGGTTGAGAATGCAGCTTTCACATTGCAAATCAACTCCTGGTCCATGGGCTGGATTAATGACGTAGTGTTGGGAGGAAGGAAGACCACTTTTACGTTGGGGTGACGATCTAACATTAGGGGCGAGTGTCCTGGTGCGTTGTCCAGCAGCAACAAAATATTGAATGGCACATTCTGTCGCTCACAGTATTTTTTTACATCGGGAACAAAACAGTCATCAAACCAGGAGAGGGACAGTGTAGAGAACATCCACGCCTTACGTGCGGTCAGCCAGTGGACATTTAGCTTGGTCATGTCCACGGTTTTGTAGGCGTGCGGCTTGTGTGCTGTGTGGATCACCGATAACTTGAGCTTACAGGTACCAGAGGCATTGGTGGTAAACAGGACGGTGATGCGTTCCTGCATTTTCCGGCCCCGAATCCTGCTGGCATTCTTCACAACGAAGGACTTGGAAGGTAGCTTTTTCCAGAAAAGACCAGATTCGTCCATGTTAAGCACCTGGTCGTCACTGTACTGTCCTTCCTCCATAATCTCACGTAAAAACGGAGGAAATTCCCGAGCCGCAGCACGATCAGCATTCGCTTCTTCACCACCAATGTTTATATTGGTGATCTTGTTCCAGATCTTAAACCTCTGCAACCACCCAGAGGAAGCATTAAAGGGTTTGGGCTCTGTAATTCCCATCTTTCGTGCCACTGCCATGTACAGTTCACGTGCGTAGTCCTTAACAGAGCGCGTGTCGACCGCCATGTTCCGTCGCGCCTGACGCACCAAGTACCTCACAAGTAATTTTTCTGTCTTGAGAAGCACCTGGTTGTGAAAATACTTGATCATAGAAGCACCTGTAGACTTTGTGATCTTCATGTGCTCCTTTATCTTGGCTGAATCCTTCTTTATAGTCCGGATCGTAGATTCGTTCACACCATGCTGGCGCGCCAAATCAACCTGCCTTGTTCCTTTCTCCAACTCTTGGATGATGGTATACTTCACCTCGTAGCTTAAGGAACGTCGTGTCTTCTTTGGTTTAGTGCCGCTGGGTCCAGGTAAGGAAAGGTTTCTCTCTGGGGGTGGTGGTCCGGCGGAAGCCATTTTACGGAACAATGGATGCGCGTTTACACGGAGTGGCCTTGAGGGATGAAACTGCCGCGGCTAGGTCAAGCGTCGTCTTTCCTCCCTCCCTCCCTCCCTCCCCCGGGTGGACACGTCATAATACTTTAAGCCAATTACAGCTAGCAGCAGAGGGGGGTAGGGATGCATGGCCAATCACAGGTCTGATATGTCATATGACGTCAGTGATAACGCAACAAAGACACACACTGCGCAACCTTACCGCGCCGCTTGCCCAAGCGGAGGGAGGAGGAGGGAGAGGCAGGCGGGCGGGTGGAGCGAATCTAAAAATAGCGTCGCGCCGGACACTCTCCGCGTAATGGGGTTCACGTACCGCGTAATGTGAGCACGTGAGGTTCTGGCAAGGCACCGCGTTAACGTGGAAACGCGGAATGCGGGACCGCGTAAAGTGAGGGTTAACTGTATATATTTGTGACACTGGCCAGTTGCTTCTGGTGTTATCGTACAGGGGTACCAAGTGACAGCACTAGGATCCCGCTTCCTCTATCAAGGAAAAAACAATTAAAATTTAAATTGAAAAAGAAACATTCAAATAAATTACTATCTTACAAGAATCCCTCCAATGTAAGTTATATTCACCCAGGTCGTTTGGGTGGAAAATTATAAGAAGAGCTTAGTCACTCTTAAGTAATGATAAATAAACACGCAGGCAGGCCTTCAGCGCAAACTGTAAAAATCTTATCTCAAATAAACAAACGCCAGACATTCTGTCACCTCACCTCCCCCCCCCCCCCCCTCTTCCCACCACCCTCGTGTTCAAGATAAAAGATTGGTGATTTCTTTATGTTTATTTTATGTATTATCTCAGACTAAAGTTAGGATAATATTATTTGCATTGCTGAAATCCTTGTAAGACAGAGATTAATTTGAATATAAGTGTCATATATTTTACTCAAGATATAAAAAATGTAGTTCATTTGTGTACAATACTGTACTGTAGTACATTTTATAAAAAAAATTTCAACTGTATTTTTGGGTAGATTTACATAAATTTCTTCATTTATTTTCATCCATTTACATGCACACACCATACTAAAAGAAACGTAAAAGAAATTAGTGCAAAGCTGGAGAGCACATGTACTAATTTGATTACGGTACTAAAATTGTTATGTCTAGTGCGAATTACAACATGTTTATATTCAAATAAATCAGTATTTTACAAGAATCCCAGCTATGTTAATTAAATTTTCCTAGGTCATATCACTGGCATTTTAGAATGAGAGAAGTTTAGTAGGACTTAAATAAACACACAGAGACCTTCGCCTCAAACTTATCACCTCAACCTCCCCCCCCTCCCCCCCCACCCCTCGCTGGGTGGCTGGCTCCGTCCGTCCCTCTCCTCCCCCCCCCCCCAGCCAGGGTTTTAGGCTTACAGTTTTTATCTTATATGATATCTCAGACTAAAGTTAGGAGATTATAATTTGCATTGCTGGAATCCTTGCAAGACAGCCAATGATTTGAATATAAACGTCATATATTTTGCACAAGAGATAAACATTTTTGTACATTAGTGAACAGTACTGTAGTACATTTTATAAAAAAGTTTTTCAACTGTATTTGGGTAGATTTACATAGGTTTCTTCATTTATTTTCATCCATTTACATGCACACACCATACTAAAAGAAACGTAATAGAAATAAATGATGTTAGCGCAAAGCTGGAGTGCACATGTACTAATTTGATTACGGTACTAAAATTGTTTTGTCTAGTGCAAATTATAGCATATTTATATTCAAATTAATCAGTATGTTACAAGAATCCCAGCTATGTTAATTATATTCACCCAGGTCATTTCACTGGCTTTTTATAAGAGAGAAGCTTAGTCACCTAAGAACTGAAAAATATACATGCATTAGACCTGGGCCTGTGCCAACTGTCAAACGTACTACTTCCCCTCCCCCCACGCCCCCTCGCTCACTCCCACCCTCTCCCCCATCTGCTCGGCGTTGCTGGAACCCTTGTAAAACAGTGAATAATTTTAATATAAACGTCATGTATTTTGCACAAGAGATAAAAATTAATCACCTGTATCACATTACAGTAGTGATTTAACAGTAAAAGTGTATATGTACGTATATAGTATTCCACATACACATAAGTATAAATAAAAAGTTTATGTGATGATCGAACAACGTCCATTTCGGTTAACGTCACGTTTCCAAGAACGTATCTAAGACGTTAACCGGTGTGTGTATATATATACAGTCAACCCTCTCTTTAAGCGGTCCCACTTTACGCGTTTCCACGTTTACACGGTACCCTGCCGAACACGGAATGCTCACTCTCCGCGGTGTGTGTACCCTTATACGCGGAGAGCGGCGCGAGCAGGTTGCGCACAAGGTCGCCCAGTCATCAAAACATTACCGAGTTCTTCACCCGCCACCCACCACAGCCGGCCCAAGTCAGCGATAGTGATAATGATAGTGAGGATATGGACTTATATGGACTTTGAGGGGTTTGACAAAGAGGCCCTGCAAGCCTCTGTGGTGGATAGTGATACAATTGATACAAGTGATACAGGTGAGGGCCAATAATCTGCCCTCTGCCTCGGAACCAACCGCCCATCCCCGTGTGCCCAGCCATCTTTTCTACTAATGTAAGTGTTAAAAAACCTAATATTATTGATATTTCTTTTAATTATTAATTGTGTGTGCATACCATCATAAAATTAAGACGTTATTTTTACTACAACGTAGGTATTGTGTCTGAAAAAGTGGAGTTTGGGGGTTGGCCCGGTCTCTATTTCAATTAATCCCATATGTTATGTTGTTCACTTTACGCGTTTCTCACTTTACGCGGGCCGCCGTGGGTTCAATTGACCGCGTAAAGTGAGGGTTGAATGTATATATATATATATATATATATATATATATATATATATATATATATATATATATATATATATATATATATGCCTATATATATATATATATATATATATATATATATATATATATGCCTATATATATATATATATATATATATATATATATATATATATGCCTATATATATATATATATATATATATATATATATATATATACACAGTCAACCCTCACTTTACGCGGTCCCACATTCCACGTTTCCACGTTTACGCGGTGCCCTGCCAGAACCCAGGATGCTCACATTCCGCGGTGGGTGTACCCCTTTACACGGGTGAAGTATAATTTTTTTATTTAGCTCATAAAATTAATACAAATTATCCGGCCAGAATATAATTTACATTGCTGGAATTCTTACAATTTGATGATCATTTTGAATATAAACATCATAGATTTTGCATTAGACATACAAATTTTAGATATAATGTTTACTCTGAGTAAATATGTTATCTTTTGTGCAAAATATATGACATTTATATTCAAAATATTCCTGGTCTTACAAGGAATCCAGCAATGTCAATTATATTATCCTAACTTTAATCTGAGGTAATATTTAATACTAAATGTTAAAATCTAGTTTTTTCACCCACCCTTTCTCTTGAAGGGAGGGTTGGTGGGAGGTGGGGGGGAGGGTTGGGACGGACTGACCATCTGGCTCTGTTGGAAGAGGGGGGAAGACAAGGTGGGGTACTTTGATTGACAGATAGTGTCGTGAAGAATATTTTTTTTTTTTATTAACTGAAGATATTTGTTTTAGCTCATAAAATTCATACAAATTAGCCAGCCAGAATATAATTTACATTGCAGGAATTCTTACAATTTGATGATCATTTTGAATATAAACATCATAGATTTTGCATTAGACATACAAATTTTAGATGTAATGTTTACTCTGAGTAAATATGTTATCTTTTGTGAAAAATATATGACATTTATATTCAAAATATTCCTGGTCTTACAAGGAATCCAGCAATGTCAATTATATTATCCTAACTTTAGTTTGAGGAATTATTTATTACTATACCTGGTTTTCCCCCCAAAATTTCTCAGAGGGAAGAGCCAGGGAGTGTACTGTGAGAAGAGGGGGAGGGAGTCGAGTCCATTATTTGAATGGACATTAACTTGGCGACTGTGTTTCTCTATTTCTCTTAAGTATTAATTGTGTGCATGTACCATCATAAAATTAAGATGTTATTTTTACTAGAACATAGTTATTGTGTTGGAAAAAGTGGAGTTTGGGGGTCAGCTGGTCTCTATTTCATTTAATCCCATATGTTATGTTATTCACTTTATGCGTTTCTCACTTTCCGCAGTACCCTGTGGGTTACATTAACCGCGTAATGTGAGGGTTGACTGTATATATATATATATACACACACACACACACACACACACACACAGAGTAGGCTCTCGCCAATAACGTCTAATAGGTGCCTGAAAAATGCCGTTATTAGCGAAAACGTTATTTGTGTGACATTAAAATACATGTAGAACGGGTTTATTGGTGCCGGCGCCCCAAGAATTTCACCCATTTTTTCCCATTTGAAGCTCTCCTAACTCTTTTTGTTAGCTGAAATATAGAGATTTGTTATTCTTCATCAAAATAAAGAATTTGAGTAATATAACACTTAGCTTGGGGGAGTTTTTGAGGTACACTTGGTGTGATGATTGTTCCGTATCTGAGGTGCCGCTAA